>JACN01035983.1:0-22651 GCA_000787155.1 Scartelaos histophorus | reverse complement strand
TTTGTCACTGGCGAGGGCTAATTATTTAATGGCAAAAAGAAACACAGGATAAACAAAAACATGTTGGAATAATTATACAGAAAGTGACTTTAATGCCTTTATTCTATGCTTTTCCATTTGTTGTAGTCATTCCATATCATATTTGTGTGTGTGTGTGTGTGTGTGCGTGTGTGTGTGTGTGTGTGTGCGTGTGTGTGTGTGTGTGTGTGCGTGTGTGTGTGTGTGTGTGTGCGTGTGTGTGTGTGTGTGTGTGCGTGTGTGTGTGTGTGTGTGTGCGTGCGTGCGCGTGTGTGTGTGTTGTGTTTTTTTCATTGCCTGGAATGTTCCACAGTATAGCATTTCATACATCTACCTTGCATTTATTCAGGTAGGCCTGCAAGTGTTTTGTATGTGTTGAAAAACATTCTGATCTGTAACTTAGTCTAGTGGCAGCACATGCTTGTCTTCATGAGGATAAATAAGTGAATGCCAAACTGTGGAATATTGGAAGTAAAGCAGCATCAACATCTCTATAGAGGAAAGTGGATTTTTTAATATAAAGCTCACATCAACTTTTTCAGAATGGTAGTTGTCTGACAAAACCAGTTCCCACTCTCATACCAGTGGCTTTATAACAATGAAAACTGCGTGTATAAACAAGTGCATTTACTCTCAATCTATGTAACAATCTGCCCGAGTAAAAGGTATACTCCAGAGGACAATTTGCGGGGAAAGCTATGACAAGCTGTAATGTGTGTTTCTAAGAGTGTGCGTGTGCGTAAACAGGCAAAGAGTGTGCCATCCCCACGGGCCACCCAGATGCCTATTACACTCCCTCATCATCTCCCATCTGTCCCTGCAGATGCCCTGCTGGGTAAACTGGCATCTACTGCACTGCACTCACTCCAGTCTCAGCACAGGCACTGCAGCAGAGAGAGGCCTGTCATTCAGAACAATATGTACAGAAAACATGAAGGCTTTAATCTACTAATGGGGTTTTATGGACGTTACTCTATCTGGATTTGAATATCACATAGCGACTTCTGATTTCTTTGTAATGGTTCAACAAACATGTTCTTCATTCAAGGTTCAAATTTGAACAAAGCCTCTTTAAACAGAAGGATAGGATAGGATAAAGCACTGACAGAACACCCAGCTGACTGTGGTATAAGGACTCAAGTGCCTTAACAAAATAAAACCTAGACCATCTGTCTGAATCAATCCTTTGTAATCCTCCAAATTAAATTAAATGTTTTCATCATTAAGCTAAATCAGAACCACCATACAAAGCTACTGGGGAACATGTCACTGATGAAGAATAACTTCTTATTTCTTATTCAATGCTGCCAATAGAACTGGATCTGGTACATTGGCCAAAATGATCAGGGATCAATGTTAACCATAACCATAAAAACTATATAGCTACATCTCAGTTTACTTTGTAATAACCAGAATCCAGAGGTCATCATAGGGTTTGTGGTCTTCATGGTAAGTGTGCCACTCTTGAGATACCAGTTCGATTATCCACTGTTCAGTCTTTGCCTGAGTAGATGAAGAAAATGTATTGTGTGTCAATGTCCTTCTGTCACCAGGCTTCAGAACTGGGGATGTTCTCCAAACCAAACCAAATTTACTTATTGTGCCAATTCTGATGCATTGATTAGTAGACAGTAATGTATATAAATAAATTAATGAAATTATGATGTCAAGTGAACACAATCTATTTATCACATTTTCAAAATCAATCATTTAGTTAAAAAGGTACAAAAAGCCAAACTAGTTCTGTGTATGGAAACCTGATGGAACCCGTCCGAGGTTTGGACAAATATTTATAACTTATGTTCAGGCTCAGACTCGGACACGTCAGCGCATCAGCCGTTTCCTGTCTGCAATAAAACCATTCACTTTGAGGCTCTTAATTGTTCAAAAGATCAGAGACCTGCAGTTCTAGTTTAGATACAAGTAAAAACTGTGTTGTTATTATTATTTGTGAAATGTGGTGCAATACTTCAGATGAATTACTTTTTAAAGAATAAAAGATTGGAGATAAAGTCCACAGGAAAGGAGTCAATATCGCTAATCTGCAGCTTCACTTCAGTCCGCTGTGTAAATGTAATCAAACACACGTGAACTACTTTACCAGGGGTGAGTAATGACGTCTTCAATATTTTGGCTATATCCCAAGTTTGAATTTTGTGTCTCTGTTTCCATTAGAGGCCATACAAACAATATCCTCCGTGTGTCATTAGGCGCATGAAAAGGGTGTGATTTTAGTTGTGTCGGGTTCGGTCGGGTTCGGACACAAATATCTTAATTCCTATCGGGCTCAGGTTGGATTCGATCACTGCTCTGTCGGATGCGGCAATGTCTTGGACAGAAAAATTTGTTTCAATCCACGGTCCAGTGTTCTAAGCAGCACTTATGCCACGCCCTGTACTACCCTGCTCACCCCATTTCACCCTACACTATCCTGTCCAATAAAAACAAAATATAGCATCGTTCATCTAACTGATACAATCCAATTATAGCCTGGAAAAACTACCAAGTTTTCTAAAATGGATAGATGCCTATTACCATTCTTCCTATTATAACTCCCACTGCAAGACTAAAAAGAAGCTATATTTAGGTCTAAGTGGCACCAATCAAGTCATTTTCATAACTGTGAGCTAAAGGACAGTGCAGGCTTGTAGCGGAGTGGCTGAGATGTAGCATGCATTTTGTCTAATTTTCTACAATGAGCAAAGAATGAAAACACTAACCTGAGCCTGCGTGGATATCCATGTTAGCAGTGCAAGACAAGCCAGAGGGAGTGAGAGGGGGAGAGAAGACAACGATAGATGGATTAGTATTGTAGTTTTGCAATGATTCAAAATAATGTACAGTCACTGGCCACATTTATAGTGTGTGGTGCAATGAAATTATCTCAAAAAGTGCAAGGCAGCAAAATGCATTTAGTTCAGTGACATGTTTAAAGACAGTGGGACTTCTAGTGATTTAACATTTGCCGTTTTTTTTTTTTTTTTTTTAAAGCATTTCCGAATCGTATGTATGTTACTATAAAAATTGTGTTTTGTGTTTTGTTTTGTACAAGAAAAAAAATGTATGTATCAATTTTAAAGTTAAAGTTACAGGTGCAATATGTAACTACAGTATCCTAAAGCTTGTCGTAATGGAAATGTTATTGGGTCGCTGTTCCCCAGTATTAAAATAAAAATAAAAATGATTCTCCACGGTGACACTACCATGCCAAGTTACAGATCAGACCTTAGAGGAGCGAGCTTGCTTGTAAGAATGTTTGTTTTTCAAGGTATTTTTAGTTCATGTTCGCAGAGTTAAGGTTAGTTTATTTTGTCAAACCAAATGATTCTTAAATATCTGGAGGGACGCTACAGAACAGTTTTGATGTGGCCAGAACTGCGGCTGAGAGCGACTAGAATGAATGAATATGTATGGAGATGTGAAAAGCCAAGGATACGCGTTTTGTTTTGTGCCACATCTGCCACACAAATATCCAAAGTAGAAAAGGGTTAGAAGAGACAAAATGAGATCTGCAATTGTATAAAACCAGGTGTCACCCACAAGCAAGCACATAGGCAAACCCAAGACTTTATCTAAGTCTGAGCCATAACACAATATCCAACAACCAACTCCAGTAAAACTATTACAATATTATGAATAAAAATTAATTTAATTTGGGATCAATAAAGTATTATCTATCTATCAGTATTACAGGCCCAGTACCAGATCTTTTCCAGTGTATTTTAGCAGCTCTTGGGATCAAAATAAGTCCACTGTGTATTGTCTACATTATAAAGCGTTTTGTTGTTTTATAGTCAGCAAGTGCCTAACATGCTAGTTATTGTTAGTGTTATCATGACGGCCTCTGAAAATTGTGAAAAGTGTTTTCACAAAAAAGTTTTCACATTTTAAGGCAGTAAAGATCTGGTACAGTGCCTTTAAGCTAAAACAGAACAGCAGAGGGCCCCTGAGTCCCACACAAAGAAGTCACCTCGTTTCACATTTCACAGCATCATTGAGAACTTGACCAAAAATGAGTCAAAACTAAGTCAACACTCTCTCTCAAATATATAAGACTCTTTCTAGTGCCATAGGTGGAAGTTTAAATGTTGTATTTGAAGTGTCAGCCCTCAGATGAACTGGCATGTGTCCAGAGTGCCCTGCTTCACACTCCAAACCTGGGAATGGCTCCAGCTTTTCTCCACACTGAATAAATGAATGAACGAACCACTGATATGTCTCTCATGCATGCAAATGAGAATCACAAGGTTACACATGAAATCCAAATTACACAAGGGCTTTATAATCACTACATAATAGAGAGTGGATATGACAGCTTTCTTCTTCTTCACCAAATTGAGTTTGAATATATACAAGCACTGACAACCTTCACTAATTAGTGTTAAGTCCTACTTCATTTTGGAGTGGATGTTTTTTTCTTGCAAATGTTGAGACTAAAGTCAAGGCATATTTTTTATTCAAAACTATGTGGGGGATGGATGTAAACAAATTAAAATGAACCATTAACTAATAGCCTCTTAGTACACAAAGTTGAAAGCTGAATAATACAATATAGTGATACATTATTATGCATTGCATGAAAACTAAAGTAATAACTAACATTGTGGTGAGGGTGTCTTCAACCGATTAAAAGTGGAACTTTTCTGCTCGTCCTCCTGGAAGTGTACCAGTAATTGCTTTCCTTAGAATGGTCCACAGTTTAACAGTTAATCTATCTCCATGTCTCCATATCTAGAGGTAAGATCTGTGTAAAGCAGAAGAATGCAAGGTTTAAGAGCACAATCGTACAACTGCAAGATGGAGAAGTCCAATGCAATACCGTGGAATAGTCCAGACAAAGCAATAACATCTCTCTTTTTGCTTGTTTGTTACAGTTCATAAATTAGACTCCAAATATTCTAGCACGTAATATTATTGATCAAGGTGTTATGTTTTGATCCTTCAAAGTACCTTCATTATTCAGTCCCTGAGCTACTTCAAGTTTGGAAGAAATTCTTGGCTCACACTGACCATTACACGCGTGCTATCCACACAAATACATAAGCTACAGTTGAATTATACTATACGCCAAAAAAACAATAGACCAACCTGTGCAAGGCCACCTGAACCACTTACTACATGTCAGTGTAAATAGGAGAAAAACAAGCCTGGTAGTCATATAGAAAATAACACAGAAATCCATAACTGTACAAATAAAACTCCAACTTCAAATGCAGCCCACTATCTGTCCACCAGCACACAGATCAGAAAAAACAATGCCATCTTTGTGGAAATACTGTGGAAATTGGCCCAAGTGAAGATGACCCCTCCAATGCACTGTATACCAATAAGACAAGCAGTTAAAATGTGCCCAAGTAAACAACCGCCATTAGAACAATACACTACCTGAAATGATGGGCCCTGCACAAGCTATGAAAACATTACTGTCTATTGGGGCTGTTAGGGGAAAATGCAGGGTGTCTCAGGAAAATGGAGCAAAATAAGTAAATAAAACAGTCTTGCTGAGTATAGTTAACGAAAGAGGCCATATTAAAGCATAAGTGGGGTTTTGAGTCCTAACTGCAAGGGAAGCGGATAATTCATTGCTTTTTAACTTTTAGAGACAATGTATTATGCATGTGTCTGTTTTATAGTTAAAATGAATGCCATCCATGAATCATTATTTTATATTTTGGGTGTTTTGGATTGCATTACTACTCCAAAAGAAATAAATCTGTTTGAAAACTGCTGTACTGATATCCGCCTGCCACATCACATTAAGGCTGAAAGATTAACCGTATTCAACTCAAAATCACAAATTGAATAGATACAATTAACAAATTGCAATGGCTGCCATTTTTGAGGTAGTCAAATTTTTTCAACAAACAACAAAATACCCTGTCTTATTCTGCATAAAATCTAACCCAGTAGTTTAGATCTGCACAAACATGTCCTGAAATGCGATTCTTGTAATAGTTTGCCATTTCTCATTTCAGTCTTTTTGTCAATTCTTCTGGACCGCAAATCAAATCATAATTGCGGTGCCTGCATCACATCATAGCAAAGTGCAAAAAAAGTGCAAAGTTTCCTATGGTTAGCTAAAATTCACGGCAGTGGATTTGATTATTAATTTGTGCCAAAATAGCTACAGAATGCAGCGCGCGGTGGGTGGACTGCAAGAAAATAACTCGAAGACGGCATTAAAGCTGCAAAACCAGAATCCCAGCCTCCAGTTTGCATTGTCCCAGAGTATACAAAAGTATGTTATTGAATAAAAGTAGGGATATTAGAATATAAATGCACATATCTTTGATGGAAGCTGAAGAGGACGCACACTATCACCTCAAACTTAATATTTGTTCTGCACTGAAAAGATGACTTGTGTGTTTTATAAAGAAGCCAGAAACATTGCCAAAAAGGTATTAACTCATGCATTAATGATAAGAACGTGGCAAGGGATCTGCTGAAAAGTATAACACAGTGTATCTTTTAAGCCTGGGTGACAAAATGATCTATGCGCACTTCTTGATAATTAGAAAAAAGGATAAGAGTATCCCTCTACAGAGCTGGGACTGTAAGGATCAAAGCTTTTGCAGTTTATGTAAGACTTATAATGCATATCTGAGGAAAAAGCATGCATATTAAAAGTTAAGCCAAAATAAAATAAAAATATATTATAGTAAATAGAATTGGTAAAGAAGACAAGCTTGCATATCTTATTATTTATATCTTCCATCGCAGTTTTCAGAGGTCATTACACCAACTTTGAACTTAAATTACATAAATCATTTTTCAATCAGGCTGTTTGCCATTCTAAATTAATTTCCTTGGCTTGTTTATTTTGTTATCAATTATCAAGCCACAATTTTAATGAAGTAGAAGAATTAACTTGGCCCATTCAATTTAGCCCACAACAATGTTTTTAGACACTGAACTAAAGTGTTTTGACAGAAGGAATTGTACCATTTATATGTGCAAAAAACATGTTATCCTACTTAAACTTGAACTAGCCCTTGTACATAGCAGTTTACAGAACATGTTGTAATTTAAAATATAACAGAATTTGGATATTTGTGAATATTTGCTTAGATGCCACAAAAACTGCTTGTGATTAATGCTATTACTATGAAATCTTTCAATACTAAGAAATATTTCTACTAAGATCACACTACATTTTTGCTCATACAGTAGTTCATTATCTAAGCTTTGTGGTTCATAAAATCATAAGCCTACCTAGGAGATTGAGCAGCTATATCTACCAACATGTCTTGCATTTACAGGCAATGTATTTGAAATTGGTATAAAGGTATAAAGGACACTTGCAGCTCAAGGTATAGTCCTATTTGATGAGAGCAATAGACAGAAATCATAAAGAATATACATTATGCGGTGCTGGAGGTAGAGTTAACATATCAAATTTACTGCTGTCGAATGGAAACGCCTGACGCTGCATGGAAATCTATGATGAGGCTTTCATTTAAAAGTGACAGGCAGAGGAAATAGCCCCATATAAAATGAACAAGGTACAAGAGGATCCAGACAGGAAGCTATAATTAAATATATTTTTTTTTTATTTTATTAAAGCTTATCCAACTTGGTCTTTTGTGTAAAATATGCCCTACCTTTTGAAACTTATCTGAAAAACTCAGACTGTAATTAAATCAAATATATTTAGCATATGCCCAGACGCTCTGAGCAATTTGTTTTCATAATTAGCAGGTAGAGGCTATGATTAACCTCAGTGTTTGAGGTAAGCACAGTGGACCATCAGGATGTCGAGAAGGTTAAAAGGTGGAAAAGTGAAGTGTAGAGATTCTGGGTGGGAGAACAGCCATTATATGGTTGGATATAGTGGCTAGCACTGCAGTTTTAGGGTTGAGCTTGTATAGGGACTGTGCTGTAGCATTGGTAACAGTTAATTACCCCTCACTGGTGCCAGTTCGCTCCATCTGCACAGGGCTGAAGGGCGCGATGGCGCTAATGAAGAGCTGGGGAGGTTCAGCCCTGATGAGACTGAGAGGCAGAAGGTAAAGCAACAACTAAAGAACTGATAGGAAGAGAGAGGGACAGTGAGACCACAGTTAGACCTTCATTGTTCACTCCAGGCATGTCCAAACAATGGCCTGGGGGTCAAATATGGTCCTCAGACCAATTTCTGTCGGCCCTAAGGCTTCCAGTTGAATTTGCCCAAAGTAACATTTAAAGTGGTCTCTTTTCAGGATTAAACGGCATGTAGTTGTGCCCAAAATAATCGCATCACCCGTGAGATCCACAGTTTGAGTCAATACAATAGCATGCTACATGCGTTACACACTTGCATCAACAACAACACACCGGCAGGCGGATTCCAGCATTTGCAAAGAAAAGAAAATGGATAAAGAGAAAAGCAGAGCAGAGACACTGCATGTACCTGCTGCTTTTAAGCCTCAGGTGCATTATAGTTTAGCCAAGACCACAAACGCGAACGGACAAAAGGAAACAGCCAAACAGAAACACAGTACGAGCCTTAACTCTGTTGAGACACAGCGCATGTATCCTCTGGAAATATAAGCGCCATGAGGACTCGCCTGCCAAAATGACACTCAGAAAAGTTTCTCCAATTCATCAAAAATAAAGTTCAGTACTGCCCAAAAGGTACACTGCAGAAAGTCAGTGCACCTAAACGTTATAAATGTTACTGTACAGTTGTATTTATTGGGTAGGCAGTGTTTGTGTTGTGTCTTAAGAGCACAACACAAAGTAGTTCTAACCAGCCCTTATACAGATGTACACACCTTAGCAACACAGCAAGTACAAATCAAAGTATTGCATGTAGCGTCTGAGCCTTAACCTTCACTTGCTGAATGTGAAATAAAGCAGACTATGAGCAGGGTCAAAAAATGTGAATTACAACTTCTGCACATACACAATATTTGTTTTGGCAACTTTTTGGAGAAACTGAGGAAGTCTGTTATTTACGATAGGCCAAAGGTGAGCACTAGGCAAAGTTTTGTTTCATTCATGGACAAACACCACCAGATATAAGCCTTTTCACAAACATGTTGTAGTTTTTGAGATGTCCTTTTAGTTCTTGCCCTGTAAGAGAACAAGTCAGAACAGCACGAGGTTATTGCAGTTCAAAATACCTAAGTAATACTGGGAGTAGATTGGGTCATTTTGATCAATATTAATTTCCTGAAAATAAACTCTACACGAAATAGTCAAATGTATTCCTCGAAAGTTCAGCTCCAGACCACACGCTTTTAATGACAGAAGACTGGCTCTAGACCTCTTGATTAAAAAGATCGAAGTATAACCGATTAGAAACAACTAAAATTTAAATTTGATTAATTGCACAGTCCTAACCACCCAAGGGAATTAAACCCAATCTCCTTACCATGATTAAGACATGCTAACCAGACTGCTGTGTTTTGCTACCCTGGATCATTCAGCGAGGGCCCATTATAGCACATCTGTAAAAAGAAACAAAACAGCTTCACTGACTAATCATTGTTTAAACAGCGGTGTATTTACAAGGAGCATAGAAAAACCCCAGAGGAGAGCAGATTATCACAAAGCTGCCAGCACCACTCGCCCTGCGGCTTAATTCAGTTTGCCAAATGCACAAACATCCACCGGAGCCAGACCAAGACAAGTACTTGGCAGCAGCAGGCAGCACCAAATGTTTCACTTGGTCGAGTCAAGCAGCGGATTAAAACCATCATCATGAGGACACACACAGTTCATATAGGAGCTCAACATATTCACAAATGTGGACTAAAAACAGCCCGGTGGTTTTTGTGATTCAATAGCCCCAAGTGAAATATAGCAAACGATTGGATAAACACAGCAAGACAGAAAACATAAGTAAATAAGGAAGACCCAGTTTGAAATGAATAAAAAGGGTAAACACAGTCAGTCCAAAGCTGAAAATGAGCATCATTTCTAGATTTCTACACTGAAATTGTAGTTTTCTGAAAAGGTTCTAAATTATTATTAGAAAAAAACTAGTACTGTGTAACTTTTCAGGTTGAGGGTCTAGTCAACCAAAAACTTGCTTGGAAACTGGTGATGTGTCCAAAGGGGAGCACTAAGAATGATTTATATAATTATAATGCACTTGAATAAATACAAAATACATTTAATGCCAAACTGTGGGACTTTACAGAAAAAACAATAGCATCTGCATGGATACGAGTAAGAAATATCTCCCTCTAGAAAAGTGACGTAGTGCACCTTTAAGACTGGTTACAACCCTGATAGCCAAAATGGTCAAATCACGTTGTATTGTTTTTCACTCTATAAACACATTTTAAAATACACCAAAGTAATCTCACTGCGCAGCTTTTTCCCTGGTTCTCTGACTTGAGCAGATAAACACACGAGCGAAAACACTGCTGAAAAAACATATTGATTTCCTGTATTCCATAAAGAGAAGCTTGTGTTTCTATTGAACTTAACCACAGACTCCTATTAGCTACAGCGGCTGCTGAGCTATAAAGTGAACAAATATGACAACTGTGTTACACAGGCAATAGAAGCCGGCTGTTTTGTATGACTGAACTGTCAATACAACCATTAGAGATGCACTACAATGGTCTAATGCAGCTTTACACATCAGAATTGCACTTTGAATAATATAAATAGCAATAATAATGCATTTTATTTGATTTAACTCAAGGACAGAGCACAAAACAATGAATAAGCACACAATAAAACAATAAAAACACACAACTGTACGACTCAGGCTATTAACTATAGTGAATTCAATGCAGTAAACTAATTTGAACAAATGGGATTTTCTGATAATAGTACATTTTAATTTTTGCAAACAGTATTTTGGATAGAATGATAGCATATAGTGAGAAGTACATCAATTGCAGATGTGCCACTGAGCAAGACACATTTACCACTTTGTCTGTGTGAACGTGCAAGTGAGTGCTCAGTGAGGACCGAGAAAGCTGCAGTTTGCCCCAAGGCAAATAACTGTGGAATAAATGAATAATAGAGTCCATTGTAAAGCAGTTAGGGTGCCTTGGAACTAGCAGTAATAATATTAGTAGAGGAGAGTGGAGTAGAGAGGCAGAGGTAGTGGTAGTAGTAGAAATATTGTAGTAGTGCTTTGGTAAAACATCTGCAGAAATCTATGACTCTAAGATGGATTTCAAGATCCATCTTAGACTCAAGATTTAATTAATCCTCATTCTCCAACCCTATTTTTCACATTTGCATCTGTATTGTTTAATAAACCCTAAGTGGCAAAATAACTACAGTTACAGCATATCAATAGTTTCTTTGGATCCAGAATACACACTTCATCAATACTTTACAAAGAGATGAGTCTGGTCAGCTATGGATCTGCCAAATGGGCATGATTGGCAGGTGGATTAACCAATTGGGAATATGCATGGTCCAAAAAAACAAAACAAAACAAAACAAAAAAAACTGAAGGAAAAAAATATCACAGGAGTCTGTAAAACGTGGCAGATTTCTGCAGAATCAGTGAGTCAAGCACTAAACTCTCATCTAAGGTGAGATCAGTTTGATTTTATTTGTAAATCATTGGTGACTACTGAGCTTGTTCATTTCAAATGTGTCACTCAAAAAACATGATCTAATTTCACGCTCACTTTTGGCTGGGCTTGAGATGCAACAGAGGCCATGGAGACCAGACACATATCAATCTGTATAACAAATACAGAGAGAGATTCTGGATTTGCAAAGGGAATATGTCTACACAAGCTCACACTTACATTTTTGCATTAACTGAAAAGTTAATGATGAGTGATGAGAACTTGTTCCATGACATGAGTAAAAAAAGTCATACTTATAACCACATAATGTACTATACATGTACGTATGTGTGTAGTCTTCTTAAACAACATTCCTGCAGCAGTACATATACACAAGCTGTAGGTAGAAATGGTTTGCAGGTGGTTGGGGAAAACAATGTCTACAGAACAGAGTGGAATAAGCAATGCAAGGCCCCGGGCATTACCATTAAAAAAACACATATCTACTGTATCTGGTGGCACTGTGGCTGGGAGATAGTCAATATCAGACCGCTATTGCATTTCACAGGGAAAGCACACTTGATATTCCTGCATTTGGTGGCACAAAAGTTGCAGAAGGCATGATGAAATTCAAATGTCTCCTACAATTATACGTCCAATTTGTGTGTTTCTCTGGGAGCGCTGCGTTGACATCTGGAGGCTGAGTTTAAAGGGGCCTCTGAAAATACACTCCCCTAACATGGGTCCTATAGAAAATAAATAACTATACTTTAACACACTGTTATAATGGCTGTAAAAACACTGTTCCAGCTGATAACAAATAGCCATGTTTAAATCTTGGGGAATAGATTGTGTATGTCAAATTAAACTTTTGAGATACATATACTATTTGGGTTCAGTTTAGGAGGTACTAAAATTTTGCAGAATGTGCGTTCATTAAAGGTGCAGTTGTATGTAACTAGGCTTATGGATCATTCAGCAGAAAAGTTACACAGTGCACCTTTAAATGCAACAGAGTTCACTGAAATGCCAAAAAATACATGAACTATAATGTTGCCGGTTGTCCAGTGACTCTGCCCTCTCTCTCCCCATTTTGCACATTATGCATTTAGCTATTGTCCAATAATGCATTTCTTGAAATCTTGAAACTGTCAGTCATAACCTTCACAATAGACATTATTTCAAAAGTGTCATTTAATTGCACCGACATCTACACAAACCAAAACAGCATGTTCATTAAGCAGCTTAGCAGATTACTGACTTGAGATCTTCTTTGTTGTACTTACTGTTGTGTCAAATCTGTCCCAAACACATTTCATTAACAGTGAAAGACAGACACTTTGTAGCATGCATTATTCATCACAATACACTGGGCCTTGATCAGTTTTTACAGACTGGAAGAACTTGCATAGTGCTCATTAAGACTTGCCAGTTTACTTTACAACTCCTACACGCTCCAGTTGACATAGTGGTCATTTTTGCTTGTTATTTTCAACACTGACACACAGGCTTTCCCTTCTCCTCTCTCGCTCTGTCTCTCTCCATCTTACCTGCACATGGAACCCCAGGACGACCGGAGGAGTTGTGATCCACTGTAAACTGCATGTGTCTCATTCCCGCTGAAGGGAGCCTGGCTGGAGGCACAGCGGGACTGACTACTGCGATTGTTGGTGATGATGACCATTAGGGAGTGGGGAGTTTATTTCAGCTTTCTCCATAAGTCACTGGTGTGGAGCTTATGATTATGTTTCTATAATTGTGTTTATTTCAGACAATGACATTAAAATAACATGTTTAATCAAATATATAAATATGCATATGTTTACTGCCTGTACTTATTTGATAGATTTGTTTTTTCACAATTAGCCAATTAACAGTATGGGTTAGAATGAGTTTTGAACAGGCTATCCATGGTTAACTCATGGCCTATATAGTGCGATATTTACTACTATGTATTGCATCAACCTTGACTAGCTGTCTTCAAATAAGAATTCATGGATTCTATTTGTTTAAAAGTTTACATATTTAAAAGATTTAGGGAAATCAGTCCCTATGCCATTGCTGTTTGCATTGTAATAAGGATAATTTGCATGTATGAAATTAAAATTACAAGTACAAATATAAGACACAAACATATGGCCTGGTATTGTATTTTGTATACTAATCTGCATCATAAATCTGCACATAATATATCAAGAAAATATTATTATTTGCACCAAAATACTCTAGAGCAGCACACCACATACACAAATATTCTACGCAAAAACACTTGCATATTTAAACTGTGCAAAATATTGTACAATTTAAGTATTATTAGATTGCAGTAGATTGCAGCCTTTCCATGTTATGAAATATGATGCATGCTACAGTGTTTGGCAGAGGAAAAGAATTGCCTGGGGTTGCTTAATGATTTGACTGTTTTGTTAGAAAGACCTCCAAACTACACAACTGGGGGAGCACATTCAGAAAAGATTGCTGCTTAGCTGTAACGATGATAGCTTTAATTAGCCTGACTGCAATTAACTTCCACATCTGCTTAATTTGGCAAAAATTCTATGCAATACTGTAGAAGAAGAGTATAACTAGGGAGAAGTTATGGTTACATCTGTGCCTGAATAAGGGAAGTGCATGTGGCATAACATTACAAGGTACATTAGGAGACAAAGGTAAGTCCTCAAGCTAAAGTAGTTCTAACCAAGGCTAGCTAAAGATGTGGAAATGGGTCGCTGACTGCTCCCGACAGGTTTCCCTCGCAGCATTGAAGGATCAATCAAATACAGAGGATAAAATTCCCTATGGGGACAACAAAGTGTAACTTGACCTTAAAACTTGATGATTTGTCGCACAACCATAAGATTTACTTCCAAACCCTTGTGGGCATTTGTGAATGGAATTTCGTTTCTCCAATCTTTTCCCAGGTCCTCCAGTTTTCCTCCAACAACCCCCCAAAAATGGCTTCATACTGTTTTCTTTCCCCATAGAAGAGTCTGGTGCTCCTCCTTGTCCTTGTGGCATTGCTGGGTCAAATGCGGAGAACAATTATCACAAGGAGAAACATGAAGTCTACTTGACCTTGATAAGTGCACCAAAATGTTCTACCCTTTAGTACTTACTATAAAATTACATTTTCCTCTTCAATAAAATTTAAAACCGTGAGGGCCTTTGTGTCTATAGCAACAGCGATTATAAAGCACTAGTGTTATGACGGGGCAGAACAACAGAGGGGGCATATAGACCTTGTTAGCAGGCACTTAACCATCTGTACACAAGCCTCCACTCCACACACAGAGGAGATTTCCACACATTTGCATACTGACCTCTACAAACCCAAGTGTCCTTTCCAGCCCATTCAAGCGTACAAGCGGCCTTCATAAAACAATACGCCTCTTCAAAACTAGACCCTATGGGAAAAGTGCTGTCACATAATAAAGCTCCACTATGGAATATCAAAAGCAGCCCATCTGTCCACTTCTAACACCAGACAAGCACGTTTTTTTAGCTTATGTTTCACTGACCAGGAACAGGGCATGCCTGAGGATTTTATCTGGCTAAATATACAGGGGGATAAACAGATCAGATGTCAAGTCCCACAGTGGCTGATGTGTTATGTCAGTTATGTTCTCAAAAGGTGTGTGGGTGTTGCCAGTGGTAGAAATGATGTCCATGTGCAATGTTGCATGGTAAAGACTTTTATTAGTTACGCTTTGTAATTCTTAGAGATGCACCGTAACAATACTGATAACAAATATCAGAGTCAATATTTTGATTGGATTTTGATGGATCAGATATCAGTTCAAACATATCGTTCAATCCCATTTTGAAAACCTCGTAATATTTTAAAAGCTGCCCTGTAGTTGCATTAAATGATTAATAACAGTTACACAACACTTAGGGATTTTTTTTAACCATATGCCATTTTTGTATAAAGGAAATAAATAATAGTTATCGGTTAACATTGGGTATCAGCATTCAGTGCATTCTCAGTAATTCTTATTTTAAAATGCCTAATAAATTCTGTGTTTTTGTCCAGGAACAGACCTTCTTTACTCCTGGTTTAGAACTGGTTTAGCCCTTAGACCTGGTTTTCTTCTAGTATCTCTATGGTTTAGCCTAGATTCCTTCCACGTTTAAACACCACTAAGCCCCCATTTTGCCCTGTTTTGCAATGCTTATTTTACAGATTGAAATATATTTATGTAAAGCAGTATTCCCCGTGGTGATAGTAAGACATTCTATGCTTGTTTTTTCTCGTTGGCTATAGTAGTGAGGTAACAAGCATGCCTACTACGGGAACACTGTCTGGGTAAACAAAACTTGGGATCTAATTAATGAAATGATTTTCTGTATTCAGCGCTGCAATGCCAATTTCCCATAGATACAAACAAATGCAGGGAGAAGCCATAGTGTGAATGAGCATGGATGATGGGGTCGAATTTATATTTATTGTGTTTCTATATAAGAACTGACAGCTGTAACCTCATGGTCTGTAAGCTGCCAGTAAGGATGAGACAAAATTGCAGTAGGGCATGAAAAATAAATTAACAGAATATAAGCTATGTGGAGAAGGTGGGCTGAGTACATTTTATATTTACATTACACATTTGCTATAACTTGTAGCTCATATGAAAGTTTTTCATTTAACAAAAATATATAATTGTATAAGTTTAGTATTCTATAAAATCTATTAATTTACTGTAAGTTAAGCATTAAAGCCTTTACCTTTAAGCCTAAAACAACTTCTGATATGTGCTTTATACTATAATGTTACACGTTTTATATTAATTGTCTAAAAATAGTCAAAAACTCCAACAACAGAAGAATGAATGATTTGCTTTTACTACACGGAGGTACTAGACACAGTTTTCTTTAGTTAAAAAATATAAGTCGGAATATCACCCATCCTAATAATACAAAATCTTTATTAAATAATAGAGTGGATTTGTGTAATTATGTCAAGCAAAATTGCGTCTCTATTAAAATATAGCCCTGCTACATGCCTTACCTGGTTCTTTAGATCGAGTTTGGGGCACGGTCGACCTCCATTGAACGCCTTCTCTCTGAGCCATTTGGAGCGCATTTTCAGTCCGCTGCCACAGGAGGCGCTGCAGGATGACCACGCAGACCAGTCGCTCAGCTTACAGTCCAGAGGGCAGGGGATGTGGCAGAGCTCCACCATGAAGCCTGCGGTACAACAGAGGTAGAGACAGGAGAGCCGAGTAATTATTTGCGCTCAACTGCAGTGAAAATGGCATTTATACTGTCAGACCGTCAGACCTCTATAACACACTCACAACAAAAGACTATTATTGCACTAATGAGTGTCTTGAACAGTGCCAAGCCATCGTACTGAGAGGAAATTGTATAATTGGTTTGTTTTCTATTTTGGTTTGCTTCCAGTATCAGCATAACTTTGAGATAACAACATTTTCATTGTTAATTGCTTGCTTAAAGCGATTTCATTAAATGCGGAAAATTACCCTAATTATCAATTCCCAAAGGCCCAAGATTTAACCCAGTGTAACTGCATGGTCTTCTCATGAGAGGTTAATTGTAATTAGTAATTTGCCCTATATATTTCACTTTTTTATATTGGAAATATCATATTAAACTGTATAATATATCTATATAATCTTGTATATCTGAAAGAGATATGTGCTCAGATCTCTTTCCTTTAAGAAAGTGGTGTTGTTTAGTCTTCAAGTGTTAATTTCATGTAAGTTATTTCACTGACATTTTGTTTCAATCGGTGTCAAAAAGTATACTGAAATAATGTCATCACAATATTCAAGACAAATCTCATCTTGTACCATACATGTATTCATTTTTCAATCCAAAATATGTTTTAATTTTCCATTAGAGCTGCTTAATTATATAAAAAAAAATGTATTGCAATTTTTCAGTTGCAATTGTGATTCCATTAAAGATCAAATCAGGATTCAGGTCACAGTTCACATTTTAATCACATCCAGGAGCATTAACGTTTGGGTCAAGATTTTAACTGTTTAAGTCATGCTTAAAAATCCCATGTGTTTCAAGTCATGTGGGCAGAGGTCCACAAAAAGAAGATTTTGGAAAGGACCTTTTGTTGTTTACAGAGGACATTGTATTAGTTAAATATATTTTGTTTTTCTGTGACACAAATTGTAAGTTAAATTCTATTGTGGTATATTGTACGGCCACATTCATAATTATTACCTGTGTCAGTGCAGAGTGTAGGGTTGACTGGGCGTCCGGTTTGGTCCAAACAGCCCACAGCTCTGTACCTGAGCCCCTGCCCACACTCCTTGGCGTGACGCTGGCTCCTCCACCTCTCCTGCTGCTGCCCCCTGGTGGAGTGGTCAGGTAGGAGGCACTCAGACCAGTTTCCAAATGGCTGGGACAGGAGCTCATCACAGGGACAAGCCTCAGACTCCTCCAGAGGGTAAAGCTTCTCATCTGCGCACTGCTCCTTCTTTTTACTGCGGCCTGAAAGGAGAAGACAAATCGGTTAGGAGGAAATATTGAAGGTTTGAATTTTGAACTAAACCAGGACTGTATCAAAACTGACTAAAGTAAGTGTCAAAATTGGGTGAAACTCAGGTCTAAAAACAGAAAAAGCCAGTGTCAAAATCATAGTAAATCAGTACTAGACCTTTTACTATGCTATAGGGATAGTAAAGAGCTTTCCTGACAACAAAGAACTGCATACATTTTTGAGTTATGTTTTATGCTTTTTCACAGTATTAAAACCATGGCTTTAGTTTAAATGAAAACTTGACAACTGAGCCTTGGGCAATGTCTGTTTTAAATTTCAAAGCAAACTTTGAAAACATCATAATGTGAAACTATAAATGCAATTTATGAAACAGCGAACTTTTTTCTTTATAGAATAAAAACAGATTGTTCTACACAAACTGAGATAATTAAATCCCCAGTTGTCTCAATGCGAGACATTCCATGTTGATTAGACTGGAATTAATAATTTGCTAAAATAGCAAAAAAGATTATTAGCGGAAGACAAGCAAGATGTTACCCAACTTTCTTAAGTTAGAACGGCATTAAATGTACCATTGCCAATCGCTAGGTCCAACAAATGGTTCACCCAAAGCCTCAAAAATGTATGGTACAACCGAAACATCATTTTTATTTTAAATCTTTCATGTAGCAGTTAGGACACACACAAAGAGACTTCCACAGAGAAAGAAATACATACTTCCTTTTAAAAAAATCTTTTCTAATCTCTCTCCAGACTCACATTTATTGCCATCTTTTTCTTTCGCACAGTTTCCAACAGGCACAGAGCTGCTGTTTATTATTAATGATCAGCTGAACACAGTACGCCTTTGATTTGAGAGGCCGGCGACGCAGGAGAACCAAGCTCTGCACAGATACAAGAGCAGCCCTGATCTCGGGTACAGACTAACGCAGTATTTTCACATTAAAGGCACTTATTTCCTTTAGAAGGCTCCTGCTGGCTCCTCTTGATGTTGACTTATTGATTTATTTTCCCCAAAGGTGCAGGCACCGATCGCTTGTTTCAAAATTCATCTTACACATTGTTTGAGAAAAAGAGCAAATACACAATTTCTGAATACATTTTAAGTACATCTTGCAGAACACAAGAACCAAGACTAAACAAGGGCTGAACCTGGAGTAACGTAGGTTTAAATAACAACAGAACTGGGGTAAATCAGAACAAGAAATAAACCAGGTCTAGAACAAAACCAAGACGAAACATATATTAAAGCAGATCTACACTGGAATTAAAGCTATTGACTAAACCAAAACTAAACCTATAGAAAGATGCAATAAGAGAAACATTATTTGTCTCACAATGGAGAAATGCTAGTTTAGTTGAGTTTAAAAATAGTATGAGAATATACCAGACCTAAACCTAGACCAAACAGGGTCTATATCAGAACTAAACCAAGACTAAACCAGGCCTATACCATAAGTAAAGCTAGAGTATATATCCAGATCCATACAAACCCAGACTAAGACTAAACCAGGTCTAAACCAGGTCTTTACCAGAACTAAACTAAGACTAACCCAGTTATATGCACTAAATCAGGATTTAACAAAGTGCAAGGTTGTCCAACTAAAACCGTACATTTACTTCTTGGATTGGGCTCATGCATTAAACGACAGTCATGTCACTCTATAAACTGTAACATTTTTCCTTTGTGTTAAGATAAATCAGTACTGAATATCCCAATTACATGACTACATTCATCATTCATTATTTGATAGACACTTTTATTAGGCCCATTAAAACACTCTTGACTTGGGGGCTCTGTAATTACTCATCCCCATTATTTCTGATGATGATTAATTGATAGCCACGTGACGCTGCAGCTGGAAGGCATGCATTTCTTTAGACTGTGTCACTTTCGATTTGCAGACTGGTAACAGATATGGGTGTCAAAGCTGTCCAGTGCTGACAAATGCGCCCTGTGATGGATTGTCTGCTCACAACACTGGATTACATTATGGACAGCTGTATCTCAATGCATATACTCCACAAGCACATCAGGAATGAATTTTCTCCTGAGTGCAAGTCAGTACAATTACACCTCAGAGCACTCACAGAGCAGAGCCAAAAAAAAACATTAACCCTATTTGTTATAAATGTAAAATGTCCCACTGACTTTTAAATTTGATGCCATGTCTTAACACAGAATTAAAAACAATAGGAAAAAGCCATAGTTGAACACTATGCCAGTCTAAAGATTCAAATTATAACCGATCAGCAAGGCAGGATGCATTATGAAACTTTTCTGGTGAAAGGTCAACCAATTGCTTGTTTCAATGGAGAAAAAAACAGCTTTACCTGAAATATTTCACAGTATGGCAACTGAATTATGTCTATTTCTAGCCCTATGAAAGCAGGTGAAACAACAAGCCCTGGTAACAGTTCATATAAGCAGAGTGGCTACAGGAAGAAGGCATGTTTTTCAGGTATTTCAAGGTATTCAATAGCATCTCCATGGAGACAAGCAGGTAGCAGACACTCCACCACAACAGTTGCACCTTTAAGTACTGGTACCAGATAAAAAAAGACTTATCATTGTGGACCTAACAATCCCCTTCAATACTTTTTTGAGTGATCACAACATCCATCCATCCAACCAACCAAACATTAAATGATTTAGTAGAAGAACATTGAATTCAAACTTACTTTACATGCATATATTCTACGTGCATACTGCAGATAGCAATAACCTACAGCAGTATATACAAGAGAAAGATCATATAATATTCTTCAGCCCTGTGAATGCAAAGCAGCAAGCAGTGATTCATTTTAACCAAACTGAGAGAGAGTGCATGTGAATCAGCCGTATGCCACCCTCTGCCTGTCTATATGTAGCACGCAGAGGTCAGCGCAGAGCACCTCCACAATGTCCATGCATAAGAATGAGCAGCTGATCAATGCTTCTCAAAGAGTCTAGAGCAACCACACTGTCTAACACCTCAGGAGACTGGTTCAAAATACAGGCTTCATTGATCAAAATAATCAATTTAGATGTGTGGGAAGTTAAGGGCAAAAAGCAGCATCCCGGGTGAAATGAGTACATGTAGTAATATAGAATAATTAATTAATTAAATCATTTTACAACATAATTTTCCAGTTGCTGTACACATTTTGACTACCACAAAGCCCAGATATAAAGACAATGTAAGCCAGGGAATGCATCTAAATATGAGCCAAAAGATTATATACCAAAGAGAACGTCAAACAGAAAGACAGTGAGCCATACTTGACAACAGCCATTTTAGGGGCAGAGTACAAGGATTTAAGAACATTGTAGACTGATTTCATGATTTGTTAGAATCACTGCTGTTCTAGTTACAGGTGTAGCAACATGCCATTGCTTAATATACTGTAAGTTATCAAAGTTTACACTAGTATGCTCTTATAAAATAATGGACCTTAACCTTGCATCTTCTGAAGTATACGCCTAGCATCCTAATTACACACTGTGATAAGTTTGTAAGGCTTTGCAAACTTTCAGAGGTCAGAGCAGAGTTTTGCAGTCACGGTAACACGAACAACAACAAGCATGCTAAAAGCGCAGCAGCCTTACTTCCTAGTTTGCTGATAATGAAAGTACTATAATTGCAGACAGCACACACTGTGGTATCATTTTGACCTTAAAAGCTGCTTTTATATACCTGTAGCAAATCTGTATTGGGACAAGAAAAATGTTACTTTATTAAGTGAAAAAAATGGGTACAGTCTTTAATATGCTGATGATCCAATGCTACAAAAGTCTTCTTTTGATGGATATGAGCAATACACAATTCACACTTTTGGGTATGTTTCATTCATGACCTTCAGGCTTTCAGTCACTTCTTCCTCCTCTCTGCTTCATCCTTGCAATATGATCAGAATGTAAAATGGGATTCTCCCTTACAATAATGTCTTTCACAAAAAAATAAATAAATAAATACTACGTATACTCAATATCAAATAATAGCCGGTATTTTATGGTAATTAACCGCCGGCTCCAAATAAATGTCGAGTCTAATGTTTGTTTGTTTTTTAAATCAAGGAAGAAGACATGACCACTGACACTGCACGATTTTCTTCTTCACCTGTTTTGTTGTGCTCTGTTTTTACTATCGTGCTTTCCTTCAGTCACCACATTGTTGATCGCCATGGCTCCGATAAAAATATGACTTCAAAGCCAGGACTAAACCAGAACTGAACCAGAATTGAACCAGGTCTAAACCAGGTCTAAACCAGGACTAAACCAAGACTAAACCAGGACTAAACCTGAACTAAACTTGGACTAAACTTGGACTTGAGAGAGAAAGAGAGAGAACCCAAAGCCTGTGGGGCAAAGTGCAATCGGTGCCACACTTCGCTCTGTGGGGTGTGGAGCTCTGGGCCGGTTCTTTGGCCTCCCACCTGTCCCGACATTCAGAACCATAATGAAGCCCGGTGCAATCCAGGCTGGGCTATTTATCCATCCATTTATTCATCCATCACCTGGTCTCAAATGAATGCCCGCTCTGTTAAGTGATTGAGGCAATAAATGTACCGATTATTATTTGATATTTTATGGTATGCCAGGAAAAGAGAAACTCCAACTATACTGTTTTTTTGTTGTTGTTTTTTCAGTTACATTTTCAACACCCAACACAAGCAATTCAATTCAATTCAAAAAGTTTATTGTCAA
>KN508620.1:9175-42306 GCA_000787155.1 Scartelaos histophorus | reverse complement strand
TGTAGGGAATAATTATAGCAATGCTAAAATAACTAGAACAAATAGTAGTAGTAGGGCCAATCCAAGCATGTATTGCAATGGAAGAAAGAGACTGCTTTTTATCATAGTACTATAGTATTAATTACAGTAAGTAGAAACTGTAGCATGGAAGTATTCTTGATTGTATGTAGTGTCCTGTAGTTTTATTTAGAGGGAATGATAGGGAAAGTAGAAGACTGTGCAGTGCATGTGGTAAATATTATACTGAATCAATTCTATCAACTTGAATATTATATAAAAGAGTATTTATATTTTTGCTTTGTTACATCTTATCTAAGTGACATGATATGACTAATTCATATGACTCAGTGGTACAACAAAAGCCATTACCGAGCTGTTTGGTTTGAGTAGCTGAAACAGTAGCACCTTGTATGGTCAGCCTGCACTGTGAAGGATGAGCCTGTTCTGATGAATGGTCCTTGTAAACAGTTCTACACAGCTCTGCTCTCTGGCTCATGCTCCACCATTCCCACAGTAAAACCCAGTTAAAAGTATAATATCTAACACTGGCAGTGACTCAAAACATGGCTTTGTGATTTGGAGGATTTTTAGACCATCGGTTTGTTGCATCTCTCAGATCACCGTGCATTTTGAACCTACACCAAGCATGCCCCATATGACAAGAGCGAAAGAGTGGTGTCCAAATTTGGGATTGCTGTGGTAGCCAGTCTATAAATGTTATATATTTGGGCCTCAGGGTGCTGGACGGAGTGAGTGAACGCTTCAGTCATTGTAGGACAGCTGACAGGGATGTCCTCCAGGGATCTCTGACCCCTTTATATACCCCTGACATTACCTGCCCTCTCGGGACACATTACAAGGCATTTGATTCGCTGTTTCAGTGCAGATCTATGGGTCTACAGTGTGTCACAGGGCAGTCATTTAAAGATGAGGTGCAGATTAGGCTAGTCTACTTGCAAGATGATACCAATTCACACTTAAGTCCCCTGACCCCCAACTCCATAGTAACCAAAGTAAACTCAAGTACACACAAGTTGTAGTTATTATCTTGTTGTTCTTACTCAGCATTAGGGACTGGGAGATATACTGTGTCATAGCAATAAATACAGTTTTTCCACTAGCTTGCACAGTGTGAATACATCTCTTGTAGCATACAGTTCTTTGCCTGAACTATACAGCAGTAACTTATCTGTCTCTATGGAGGCAAGCAGGTGATAGCCAGGGCCAAGTTAAGGGTCAAATGCATGGAGAGGGGAACCTGCTTACGGTAAGTAATGCATGTTTTTGAATATTTTTTCTATTTTAGCATTAAAAACATTGATAATTGAATGACAGCAGTATGTGTTTAATCCCATAATGTGGTATTTGTTATAAAATATGTTAATTTAATGAGTGGGTGCTTGGTCTTATCCCAAAATTATGGTTCTAAGGCAGGGAGTACAGCTTCAGCAGCTTTTACATTTATTTGGATAGTTTAAAAAACACAAGCCATGGTAAAAGTAGCCTAGTGCTTCAGTATACCATATATTAAATCCATTTATATTCAACTTCTTTTAAAAAACAATGCCTACACCCTGTTATGTTTTGTTGTATATTTCTCAGTCATATTCACTAGTATTTATGGTCTACGTACCTGGGGCACAGTTGTCCACCAGAGCTCCGAGGGCCTTTCCATCTCTCCAGTCGCGGTTGAAGTTGGTGATAGGCAACTGAGGCACCTTGTTTTGAATCCAGCCAAGAAGTCGCTGTTTGGGAGTGAGTTTCTTCGTCTCTTCATCCTCCTCATCGTCCCACATGGGCATGGAGATGGAGTAGTGCAGGATGAGAGTCCAGATAAGACCCAGGATCAGCTTCAGATTGCCATCCACAATGGCTTTGCTATCTGCAGTTGGACACAAGACAACAAAAGAATTTAGTTGGATTTATTTTAGAAGCATGGAAATGTTTTATCTTGAACCAGCAGCAAACCAGAATATTGTTTTTTTTTTATTAAGTCCAAAGTGTTCATTGTCCTGCATTTTTTACTGAGTAGACGTAGTGTTTTGGTGTTAGCGTTCTGTTAATGTCCAACAATAGCTTTGATAGTAGCAGGCTAGAAGTAGCAATAGAAATATGTGTTGACCTTGATGGCAAAGTGGATACTCTAATTTCAAGTGATGGCAGCATTGAATACAATTAATGAAGTACTTAGAGAAGGTTTGAGAAGTGGTCATAATTGTGGTCATAGTAAAAGTAAAATTGAAGTAGTAACAGTGGTAACTGCTGACTGTAGTAAAACAACAGTGTGGTACTAGCAGAACATTGGATTTAATTCATCCAGTAACAATCTCAGTGAGATTCCTCTTGAATAACATAATTTCACTTTTGCAGCATATTCATAAAGATGTTTCTTTCTAGGCAACCGTCTGTAATATCAATAGTCTTGATGTGTGAAGAAGCTGACCAGGCTTTCTGAGTGGAAATATAAACAATGATGAGTGACTGCTGAGGAGACAAGATTCTAACGGCGCTCGCTGCTCCCCTCTGAGCCCCCTTCACTCAGACAGCTGTCCCGGCCCGGACCCCTGACAATCTGTCATCCAGTCACAATGCTGTTCCCAAGGCACTGACAGCTGAGGATATGTGCAAGTGGATCTCTCTCTGCATAAATACCACTTGGATTTCAATTACGTCCAAAAGTAGTCGCCACACCAGTAGCAAGATAAATCAAAAAGAGGAGATTAGATCCATTGACAACACACGCACTGCTAATTTCCTCAAGTTCTCAGTGGAAAAGTTTGCGAAATAAGCTCTTTTTAATCTTCTTCAGTTTAGTATTAAGACATTTAAGCCAAATATTCTCTAAGGAGATCTCTAATGTCATGATTAAGGTGTTATTTGAGATTCCAATCATTTCAGTCTTCAGGTACAGCATGTTTATATCTGTCTCTTATGCTCATTTGGTTAGGCTTTTTTCATCTGGCTCTGGTTATTTTTGGTATTTTTTTTAACATTTTTATTTCTTTCCTTAAGCAAAATTATTACCTTACTGAAATTTTGCCTAATAATTCTTACCATGGATTTTGTGAGTAATACATTTCCGTGTCTAAACGTTATTTTCAAATTTTTTTTTTTTTTCAGATTTTGTAAATAAATTCAGAGTTATCCCCACCCTTGTGTTTTATTGGGCATTTTTTGCCCGTCAGATTTGATGTGTCATTATTTGATGCCGACAGGCAGGTGGGGACAGGGCCATGGCACAGCAGGGTCTGATCCTCACTGTGTCCAGATTTAAGGCCAACTGTGCGGGCAAAGCCACATCTATCAAATGATCTCCAGTTACAAGTTGTGACACATGTGCCACTAAGCCTGCTGGAGTTTTTTTAGCATCTCTCAGTCACTGTAATGCAAGCAAGCGAGGCATTATCTTTTAAAAGTATTGACCCACTAAAGCTGTGCAGGGGAAGAGTAACAGGGCAGGATATAAAATGCCAGGGCTTCTATTATTATGCCCCCTTTCTGTCAAATCAATCTGATACAGTGTGTGTGTGTGTGTGTGTGTGTGTGTGTGTGTGTGTGGGTGGGTGGGTATGTGTCTGCTACAGCTGGGCATTTAGTATGGGTTCACTGCACCTCTGAGGTCAAAGGGCACAACCTCTGACCTTACCTCTACACTCTAAGTATACCACACACAAGTGCATATGCTTTGGCCTTCACCTGGACTGCAAAATATGTTGAAAATTTAGTTCTGATTTAGACCATTTAATATTTTGGTTCCTCTTTTACACATTTACTCCTGGTTTTATATGTATATCATCAATAATATTATGTTTGTATTAATATTTAAAAGAGGACATTTATGTTTTACCAGGGACATTCTACAGTATAATATTAAACTTATCCATCCCCAACGAGACAAGCACGTGACAGGGTATTTTTGAGAAACAAAAACCCATTATTGAATAAATGCAAGATGAATAAGTTTAATGCCATATATCTGAACATTCCACGCAAAACAAAACTATTATGGAGAACCACAGGGGGTGTATCCTTCCCTGAAAAGTTGCATAATGCACTTTTGAGTTTCTTTAGTCACAAATAGTAGAGGCCATTAGCTTAAATCATTCGAGCTAGATGCTAGTCCTGAATCAGTCCCTACTAATCTTTGAGAATTGCTTCTGGTTTAGCCCCAGTTTCAACCTCTGCTATGGGTTGATTTTCTTCATAAACTACTACTATAACTGTTGCTATGTCAAAATATACCCGAATATTACTATTGGTCATATCATTATCTCAATATTTAACACAGCTCCCTCACAGTCCACTGACCAAAAGCCTCAACCATGCCGGGAATTTCACTCAAGTGTGTGGCAGCATCATTAGTCACTAAACAGAAAAAAATAAAGTGTCACAAGTTTAATAAGTTTCCGTCCTGCTTGAATTGTGTGCTTGTCCACAACGCTATAATTAAGTAATACGTCTTCTTCTCGCCCCTGTGTATTTCATTGGCGGATGTTAAATGTTTGAAGAGGTATTCTATTCACCCCCGCAGTTCACCCTGACACAAATCCACAGAATTTAATGCAACTCCAGCAATCAGTCTCTTCCACCGGATCTGAGAAGAGCTAATCCCCTCCTCAGTCATGTTTGGGGACAGCAGAGAGTCTTGGTAACTCAAGTTTGACCTTTCACCTTTCAGTGTTTGTGTATAGAGTTGTAAGGGAGTGCTCTCAGCTGGTGTAAAAATCCATCTGTTTCATTGTCGCAGCTTCACTGAGCTTCCCAACCTGAAATTCATAATCATAAAAGTGCACCATGCTAGGCTAATGCATCCTAGCATAGCCCTGAGACAAGTGGGTGACCTCAGTGGCACCTCTGCACTAATTTTCCAGTGAGTGCTTTGACCTATGCTTAGTGTCACTTATCATCAAACTGGCAACAAACCACTCCCGGATATGAAAGTAAGTAATACAAAAATACAACTAATATGGCCAAATATTAGTCCAGTTACTACTAGGCTAACAGTTACTACTATTAGCCTAGTAGTAACGGTAGTAACGGTAGTAGCAGCAGTAGTAGTAGTAGTAGTAGCTGTAGGCTATGTCACCATGCAATAGTGTTTTTTTAATGATACAATGTGTTTTCAAGGTATAAATCTACCTTATTCATGTGTAAGTGTAATTGTCTGTAACATTATTTCACTTAAGTTCTCCTTAGTAGGCTTAGTTTAATTGGGTTGGACCTAAAAACTATGGGCTTTAGGCGGGGTATAATGGACATTGGCAAGACAGACATTCATGCGTTATACAATTCTACATCTATAACTAAAACAAACTTAAATTGTGTTAATACAAATGTTTATAATGTGTATGAGCTTACCAATAGACACCAGTTTAATTCTTTCTCTGTCCAAGAACTCCAGCGCCACTGATACATTTTCCAGCTTCATCTGTCTGAAGTTGGGTCTAGTGTGATGCTTCCGGTACATTTTCTTTTGGCTCAGCACCTCCAGGAGCGAAATGAGCTTGAGACCGTCGCTAAAATCCTTCTGCAGGTCGGTGACGGTCTTGTTGACGCACTTGAGATGCTCGTTGCACCACCGGGTGAACGTGTTCTGCTGGATCTTCTTCCATGGCGCATCCTCGGCCAGATCCTTCTCCGTGGCGGGCATCTCCTCGTCCTCCTCTTCCCCGTAGTCCGCGGCCTGGTAATACTGTGGAGGCAGCGGCTCTTCCCCGTAGTTATTGCTCGTCATGATCCCTTTTATATACTTCGCTTGCACTTGTGTGCTAAAAATGCGCGTAAACTTTTCGCGGCCTTATGGCAAAAACGAGCTCAGTTCAAACTTGGGAGACGTGTTCAAGAACGCGGGATTTTCGGATGTACTTGCGAAGAATGTCCCCGTCAGGAATATGATCGATTAATTTATTCGGTTTAACAGTGTCCAAGGCAGCTCATCCGCTTCTTTTAATTGGCACCTTCTTGACAAACCGAGCCCTTCAGAGTGGATGAAGTGTGTGAAGGTGAGTAGAGTAGCACTGTAGTGTCTTCAATGTTTGAGAGTGTGTCCACAGATGGGTTTATAAAGGGCCCGGGACGCGTCATCCAGGGTCTGTGATCATGGTCTATTTGCTGGTCCATAGGAGAACACTCAGTGGGGTCGGTTTACGCGGCTCTGATTGGCCCGTGCGCCTCAGCTGCAACATGGACCTTATTTTTAGGCGCCCCTATTTGGACTCCAGGGGGCAGGGACTTACCGATTGTTGTGAGTGTGTGCGCCGTGCGTGCTCCAGGGTCGCAGGGCCTTAACAACGCAGCTAATTCAAGAAAGTGATAGTTCAAAAGACTTTAGGGGTCCATATAAAAAAGTACAGGCACATGACATTTAGCGAAAGTTATATAGGAACTTTAAAATTATTAGGTCATGATGAAGCAGTTGCATTATCTACGTGCACATCGGAGCGTCTGCCACCCATAAGTGAAATATATTACCTCGAAGACAGGCAAAGGTCAATAGCAGCACAGGGAGCTTTAGAGGCTTCCACTTAATTTAAGGAAATGGGCCTGTTCTAAGCTCTTCAGTAGTTCCCACAGCACTAGTGTCATCAAACAAGGGTGACTATGGCCACCTTCAAATTACATCTACCCTGCCCACAAGTATTTACATTTTTACTTTAGTTTCTTGTATTTAAAAGTCCTGTTTTGTGCAAAATTGACTCTTCTGAGCCTCAAAAACATACTTGGAGTTCAATTCACACATATCTGAGTAATCTGTATTATTAGTCTTTTAGTAATGCCGCATGAGATCATAAGGTGGAACATGGCGTGTTTTTCTATTTGAGAGAAGAATCAGTCTCATAAATATGCAAGGTTTGTGTATTAAACATGTTTTTGATAAGGAAACGACTTTATAACATAGATATCAGGAGGTTAAATATGGGACCTTTATATGAGAAGATGAATTCACGCCTCAGTTGTTTTGCTACAAGGACAGATGTAATACTAAAAGAACTTGCAGAAAGAGAGTAATTGTACTGTACTGTAGTAAGAGGGCAAAAAACTAAAAACACTGCTTAATATTGACCTTGTTAGTTTGCATTTTTGTTTTGATCTCTTACTCCTACTGTACTTCCTACTCACTCACAAAACTTTCCTGCAAATTTGACATTTTTTTTGTAAGGAGCATTATTTAAATGATTGTTTGTATGTGCAGACAGACGAAGCGTGGTGGTTCCTGGAGTTGCTGGACTGTCATGGACCCGTGAGTCAGCAGCACACAGGGACTTGGAGGTGCGGGGTAAGAATATCTGTGACACACGCTCAAGGCATTCGTGGCATTTTAAACCTGCAGCCTCAAGTGTATCTCTCTGCCAGACAGATCATATTTTGTGTTTTCTTACACCTATTGTTTAGTGACTTTTAAACTGTCTACAACAATAAACTTTATGGCGACAGTTTCTAGCAATATGAAGCAATAGAAATAATAGTGGTTAGTATTTTGTATGCTATTCTGATACTGGTTAACTACAACAGAATCAGTGGTGGAATGTGACAAAGTAAAAGTGGTATTGTACTTCAGTAAAATGTTTAGGTATCTGTACTTTACTTAAGTATATTGTGGTTACTCCACTACATTTTTGAACAGGACTGAAAAATAAAAGTATTTATTATTAGTTTTTAGTTTGACAACTGCTGAAAAGCCTGAGGGGTCTATTTTTAATATGTTAGTAGTAGTAGTTAGTAGTAGTTTGAGCAAACAAAATTAACAAATACAATTTTAAAAACCTTTCTAAATTCAGTTTTTTCTTTTGAACAAAATCCAAAACCCAAAAGTCTTTGCGAAATACTTTTACTTTTTACTCTTTAGTATTTATTTTGCTGGAGTATCTGTTCCTTTCCTTAAGTGAACAAAACAAACAGAAATAGACCTTGATTTCCACTGCACTCAAAGAATATTTAAACTACAATCACTCTAATAATTGTATTTTTATTATAATGTTGTTTTTACTTTATTTTCCACAAATTTTACACTTGAAACAGTTACGATCCATGTGCATAAATAAATGTCCTCATGTTAACACAGTTATCACCGGACTCTATTCTTACCCTCTCACCCTTTAATTAGGCTTATGCCGATGCCTGTCAGTTGAACTTATTAAATATTTAGAATAGGATTTGGGGGACATGCAGTGGACAGATAGGCCCGCAGCCACGAGACATTTGATTAGATCTCACAGAGGATCTGTGACTGATTTTACTCATTAATGCACTTTTCATTTGGACATCCATAACTCTGACAAAACAAGACAGAATTGATAAGATTTAAGGTCCCTATATGTTACGGATGACATTTTCCCTGCATGTCCTATAACATAAATCACACTTTATAAATCGTTGTCCTTATCGTACCCTGCCTTGAATAAAGAATATGACTTCAGATCCACCCCATGTCTAATCATAGGCAGTTCATATCACAAGACATACTGTTTATGCTTCATCAGTACACAGTGTGTCAGTTTTCTTCCTACAAATGTCTATTTAAAAAGAGATGTAAGATTTATAAATATATTGAAGTATTTGACAATTAAAGGTGAATTGTGTAACTTTTGGTAGAGGGTTCACCACCTGTTTGTCTCTGTTATTGCTTTGCAGAATTCTCCACAGTTTTACACTTTTATAACTCCAAGCAGGTAGTGAAATAAACACACATGTCACTGAATAAATGTTTGACGTACTGTGGAACATTCCCGGCAACCTTAACCCAGGCAAAGTGAAAACAGTGCAACAGTGTACCCCAGAAAAGTTGCACAGTGCACCTTTTTAACTCTAATATGCTTCCACCTAAGTACACTTATTTTCCTGAGATGTAAACACTTAAACAAACCAGATTTACAGCAATCTGGTCCATTTCAAATCATTGGTCCCGGTGCTGTAATCTTCCAAAATTCTGGTATATTCAGTGAGCAGCTCATCTTAGGACATCTGGCAACCTCTTCTATTATAACCCTATTCCGTTGCCATATAAAAATCTATAAATACCTATATAAAAATATTTCACATGTGTAATTAAGGTAAATCTAGTAATATAGTAGCATATAGTATTACCAGCTCTGTGTCACTCACCCGGGGTACTTTTAGATAATTACCGCTTTAAAGCCCTTGTAAACCATGACTGTTGATGAGTAGTGACTTGTGGAAGGAAGGCCTCGTGACACCCCAGTCTTTCACTTGTAACTAAACTATATCTGTTTGCTTACATCATGTCTCTCTCTGCACTTTAGGTTATTAATATCACTACTACCCATGTAACAGGACGCTGTACTGGGGACACTCAGGTCTAGGGAGGATTTCATGAATGGGATGCCTTGACTTGAACTATGAGACCACAGTCTAAGTAAAGAAATCCTTTAGTCAGTTTTGCAAGGAAGGTATTTTTTTATTTCTTCAAGTCATTTACAGTACAAAATAAACCTCCAGGTAACAAAATAGCCACACCTATAATATTGCGAACATCAATCCTCGTACATGTAAGCAGCAAGCAGAGAGACATAGTGCAATATAGAAGCCTTTGATGGTATGTACTTACACAAGAGGATGCAGTAGTTATGGGTATTAGGTAGTTATGCCTGTTTATAATGAGCGTAGGGATGGGTGATACTGGACTAACTGGTCCAACTGGGATAAAATTAAAGCATTAACATTAGCTGGAACGTACTGTTGTTTGATGAGGTGCATTGCACAGCTTTTCTGGCAGAGGGCCCGTCACCTGCTGGTCTCCATGGAGATGTTTGGAGATTGCTTTGCCTGGAATGTTCCATGGTGTGACACATCTATTATCTAGTATCTCTTCATTACGGGTGTTTCTATTGCTCAAAAATACAATAATTCTCTCTGTGAATAGGGGCAATGCACCACAGATCTGACCTTGAATGTAGCCTATAGTTGTGTCTCTTGGGATAGAGTTCAGTCTCTACTGCGGAACATTCTAGACAAAGAAATAACATCTCCATGAAGACAAGCAGGTGATGGACCCTCCAACAGAAAAGTCACGCGACGCAGGACAATTTAATGTTATAACAATGTCTGTTTACAGATTGTCACAAGTTGTAAAAAGATGATAAAATCTTACATTGAGAAGACAAATAAAACAATCCTTCCATTGTAATGTGCAACAATAATAACATTTCTGGAATGCTCGGATTGGTGCAATAAAGGTATTTGGAAATTACAGGAAAAATAATTATTTGATTTGATACAGAAACTCTTATTATAAATTCATGCAATGCTTGATGGGTACATTTTGAGTAGATTGTGTTTGCGATTTGATCTTTACACCACTTAACAAACATACTCTATAGCATGGATAGCATGACCAAAGAGGTTCTAAAGCTGAGTCACTGAAATGACTTTGTCTGAGCAACATCACCATAAATAATAAACATTTATAACATAGCATATCATTTAGATATCAAATATACATTTGCTCTCCCAAAAAATAATCAACTTTCTACAAAGCTAGTACAAATGGGTTTAAGAAATACAGTATCTCTCCCATAGGTCTGCACTGTGTACTGTATGTCGCATCTATTTACATCAAATACAAAGCAACAAAACATAAATTATAGATTGTGCTTTTCTAAGGTTTGCTGCATGCTTGTTTCACTTTAAAAATATTTCACAAAAATAACAAAATTTCACAAGTGTAAACAAATACCCACATACAGTATATTAAGATCTGTTATTTTGCTTGGTTTAGAAGTAACTAAACATATGTAACTGCTCATCTCTGCACAGGGTTTTAAATGAGCGCATACATATTTATATTTATATTTATGGGGTACTTGGTGGATGATTCAAAGTGTAACATTTTAACATTTTCAGGTCTGTAGTAACCCAAGTGAGAATATTAGTTCATAGTGTGAATTTCAATACTCTAATCCGTACCATTATGATAAGGATATAGTAAAAGATACGAGGGGTTTTTGTTGTTAATATACTATGGCTAGATTTTGGACCTAAATTATAGTTCTTTATGTAACATTGGCTGTATTCAGACACAAAAAAATTCTGTACCTTCAAAATGTATTTCATCGCTTTATATATGAGAAGAAAAATAGAAAAATAATCAAAACCTGTGCTGTCAATAATGAGTTTGGGAGAGAGAGCCTTATCCTTAGACTTGTTGCAATATTGCAACCGATGTGAAGTAAGACGTAACACAGCACATAACAGAAAACCCATTTACTAAAGGTTAAAGGTCACCACGACAGATGATTGACAGGTGCTTATTGAGGCTGAACTCTATTCGCTGCACCGTCAGAGCGTTCAATGGGCTTTACAATGGGATAGTACGCTAACTCTGTTTAATATTCTGAGGTAATTTGAAGGTGAATTATTATGTAAAAGAAAATAAACAAGCAACCAATGGCTTGTTTATTAAAGGGACTGTGTAGGTTCAGTGCATTCAAAGTGCAGACCATATATTTTTCATTATTATCAAAGACATCTATGAACAAAACACCCAAATAAATAAATTAAATTACTGAAAAGCGTCAGAAGCACAATAGTAAAACCTTCATTTGTATTTTGCTCTAAAGAGTTATGCACAGACAATGACACAGCACGAGCATACAATATGAGGAGTCAGTTTGGGTCATCTTCATCTGCACAAATTTCATCGGACGCCACTCAAGCGAGGCCTGGGCATTTTCCTCCGTCTGTCTGCATGAAGTACCTTCTCATTATAGGGACACCGTTTCCCTATTCGTTTATATTATATTTTACAAAAAGTTGCAGTCTATACACATGGCAGGAGAGATACCAGGGTGTGTGTCCTCGCTGTGCAGTGATTGTTGCCATCCAATCAGCAGCGGACAAGAGCTCTCAACAAGCTAGTCATCATTAGGAGCACTGCTGTGGCTGCAGTGACAGTCAAAATGGAGCCCCAACCTATCTCACCCCCCTAAGGGAAAAACAGGAGAGAGAAATTGGCGTTAGCACTCACAATTGGGCCTATGCTATTATTAAAACCAGTACAGAGGTATTCAGGGAAGTATGGCCTTTCGCCTTCTTCCAGGGAGATAGTGAGAGGGTAAAATGAGGGGATTAGCATTCGTTCAGTGTGTGTTTAAGCGCAGGCTAAAAATAGTTGCAAAAAAGGTCTAGTCCACATAATTAGCATGGTGGGTCGTATCTCTAACCTTAACCCTATCCGTATCATAAAAGAAAAAGTGTAAATAATATAAATTTTTTAATTAATGTGATGATTTAACATGTTTTTAATGTGTGAAATACAAAATCCAGACACCAAATTGAGCCGTTATCATGTACAGTATTTGTCATAATTTACCAACCTGACCAACTGTCCACATTAAGTGTTTTGTATGAAAAGTGCATCTATAAATAAAGTTTGATTGATTGATTAAAGGTTTTATATTACACAAATTTGATCTTTGTGAGCTTTAAGATGAGTCAGAATTATGTTACCTCATCAGAAACATATAGAGGCCCTTTAAGTTACATTTATTTAGGGGTAATTTAAACTCATTTTTAGGTTTTTCTTTGTTTCGCGTTTAGTGTTTTAGCAATTATGGCTCCACGTAGCTCGTGTTTTGTTTTTGCTTAATTCCCACTTCATTGAAATGACAGGCCATCTGAAATGTGGTTATAAATGTCTTATGTGAATACACTGCAAAATTCACCAAAATATATCAGTTTATTCCCTAGTTTCCTGAAAAAAAAGTTTATAGACATCAGACTTGATATTCCATTATTTATATCTTTAAAACAACAACTGTATTTCATGTGGGGTTTGAGTAAAATTAAAAATCACCTCTGCACTTGTGTATAGTAATGCATACTTCCATTGTGTGTAGAAGATGGGGTCTGTTCCCATACCTTGCTCTCTGGGACGCCAGCTCCGACAACCAGCACCAGACCACAGCCACTATTACAATCATTCCTATGAAGGGGATGGAGAGAACAGGGTGCTCAGACGCATGGATGAATCTCTGAAGGGACAAGCACAAGGACGATGGGCGTGAGGGGAATGAATGAATGATGGGTACAGGTAAATCAAAAACACATACATACCGTTTACATGGCAACAAATACATGACAACAGAAAAATCACAAATTATAGTGGACGGGTTATGGCTGCGTCGTAAAGGGAGGGGGGGCTGACTGGGAGGAGTCAAGTGCAGAGAAAGAAACAAGGTATAATATAATTGCAACAAGCTAATCAAATAAAAGTAATCAGAGGTGGAAGTGTACCTTTAATAGTTCACTGTGTAATGTCTCTGGTGAATGGTCTGCCCACTGCTTGTCTCTGTGGGGACGTTATTGCTTGGCCTGGAGTATTTATTATCAAACTTTTTTATCTTGCATTTATTTAATTACTAAAGTTTTATTGCTTAGAGGATTCTACATTACACAAAATAGATTTGTGTGAAGTATAAGCCATGTTACCTCATCAGAAGCAAACCTGGAGTTGTGTTTTGTTTGATTCACACATGTTGGAGTATGCTCTGTTTCACCTTGTGATGTCATGAAGTGGTAGTCAAGCTATCAATCAAGTTAACTGCTGCATTTTAGCTTTTTGTTTAGTAGAGATTAACAAATCAAAGGTTGATGTCATCCAAATGATTCTAGTGAAGGTGTATGGAGTTTTAAAACACAGTGGTGGCAAAAGGAAAATAAATTTGTCAACTGGACAAAAAGTTATTTGGTCGAATACATTTCGCAGCTCATCCAAGCTGCTTCTTCAGCTGAGCTGCGAAACGTATTCGACCAAATAACTTTTTGGTTGAATTTTCCTTTTGCCATGGATTCTACCCGGATGACTGAGGGATTTTTCACAAAACACAGTGGGGCACTTCCTGTATGACCGCATGACATCACAAGGTGAAATTGAGTGATTTCTGTGGGAGAGAAGAACTCTGCAGGGTTTGTGTGTCAATGTTAAACACGTGTGGATGAATGAAACAAACCACAACTCCGGGTATGTTTTTGATGAGGAAACAATATTATGACATACAGTAGACTAGAAAATTACTAGTACTAGTAGGCACTAGTATGCACTAGTATCCATTCCTCCTCTGAATGTGGTCTCTCCACAGATCTGACCTGCTTGTCTCCAGATCAGTATAATGCCATGCTCTCTAGGAAACTCAGTAACATCGTCAACATGGAACCAACCAGGTGGTGGTGGCTTACCCAGCACTAGAAAAGTTAAATAGTGCACCCATAAAAATCTACCTACTGAGAGACTCAAACTTGGGCAGAAGTGGTATTACTCACCAGGGTGAAAAGTTATTAAATCTAATTACTTCTTCATTTCACTTCCATCGAGTGAGGCCAAAACCTTCATGAAATAAAGGCGAGTTCAAATAAAAAGTATTAAGTGTTTTTACTAGTACTTTTATTTGACCATAACACTACTTCTACAGTCTAATGTAAATCTGTTTATTCCTGTAATGAACCCACTCTTCCGAAATGTGTTCTTCCACCTCTGAATGTGACTGCAGTGCTCATTTGCAGCATGTGAAATGAGAAAAACATAAAAAGACAATGACACAGACACATGTAGTGGTTTAAGTGTCTCTCTATCCTCATTGAATTGAATTGTAATTGCGTTGAGTTAGCATGTCTTACAGGCTGAAGGGTCATGGACACTCAGAGAACAAGGACAGGAACATTTGGACAGTTTGACAGCACAAACACCCCATAAAGACAAAAGACGATTTTTACTAAAGAACAACATAAGTCTCTAATATAACTTCCCAATGCCTATTTTCTGTGTTGAATCATTTATGGTGTACCTCTAGCTTGAAAATAGGCATTGAAAGTTCATAGTGGGTTAATGGACAGACACAGGGGGAAGTATAGTCCAGGTCAGAACATATAGTGGCCCCATCACTTCACATCACAGCGTATAGTGGTAGTACAGCGAGCGAGACGGAGACATAACAGGTTCAGTGGACACGGATACAGCAGAGATGTGTGAGATGTGTCATAGGACATCTGACAGTTATAAGGTTATATTGATTCACTGTGCACGAAACACAACTTGTTCAGTCAGAAACCATATGTTATCAATGCAAGAAAGAAGAAATGTTTTATACTTTTTGAACTTGTGAAAATTGCAAATACTTATTCCTTCCTTTTGCAAAATGGAATCCTTCTATCAGACAAGACAAAAGATGACATTCACTAGAGAAAAGATGACACTAAATCGAGATGTGATGTAATGTGTCCTGACTGAACAATTCAAAAATGCAAATTGCAAAAACACTGGGAAACAACATCTCAGATCACTAGCAGAGTTATAATTGTGCTCATGAATAGAGATTTGATATGTATTGTCTTTCAAAACAGAAACTTCAAGTCAACAACATGTGCTGTGACAGATTGTAATCCAAAGCTACATAAAATGGCTTTGTGTAGAATACTGCAAATTATGGTTGCACAATGTGGCGTTATCAAAAACAAATATGGTTTGCTAAAACTATCAAGGCATTGTCTTTCCAGTCATTTTTCCTTGCGAGCTCTTGATAAAGCTGAGATATATTTGTATATATCTTTTTCTGTATTTTATTTTTACTTACATATACATTTATATAATTATGTCTTATTTGACACCTGTCTATTTTTGCAACTTATTTAAAATTCATTATTACCATTTCTATTTTTGTCTTTTGTTATTGTAATATATTGTAACGTGTGAGCTACTATGTCCAAATAATTTTCCTTTTTTGCTTATAAATCTAATCTATGGGTTGTTCTGGGAATTAGTTTAATATTACAAAGTGGAAATTCAATTCTTAATGCCATTATCTGAATAAAGAATTTTGTAATTTCAGTAAAAATGTCAACATATTTATTTGCTATTGTACTGCATGTGTGCTTTTTGTCACAGCGGTCGCTCCCATGTGCTGCTTGTACCTGGGACCCTCCGGACAGTTTCTCCAACTCGGCCTTGCATCTCTGTAGCTCCTCCTCCAGCTCCGCCCTCTCCTTCTGGCTACTCTCGTACAGCTCCTGCAGATCCTTCAGCTCCATCTTCAGACTGTCACACTGAGGGCAAAGGTCAGCATCATGTCTCTGGGCTTTAAACACCTAAAGTATCTGTACATTTTGTTTAAAGTCAAGTTTATATAAAGCAGAAACAAACTAACCAAAATATTCTACCTATGTACAATAAAGTAAAGCAATAAAGCAAAAAAAGACATTTGGAAGAAATTTGCTTTTTGGTTGGGGGTCCACCTGCTTGTTTCTATGGATACATCATTGCTCTGCCTGGAATGCTCCACAGTATGACATTAAACAGCTCTATACAAGTGATTTTATTGCTCAAAAATATCTAGAAGAAACTGTACTCTGAATGTGAGCAGCGACCCAAAAGATCTGACTTGTAACTTGGTCTGGTGTGATCTTCATTCATTTAAATTTAATGCATTTTTATGTACAATTTAAAGTGAATACAGGTATTTCATATCACCAACAAGTTCACAATTAAGTTAGATATGTTTTTGGTCCTTTACAATTACTTAATAAGATGACAGTCCAAAATAAAACAATTTTTACAAAGGGGATTTATCTGTTATAGAGATGTTAAATTGAAAAGAGTAGTGTGTTTTAAGTATTCAAAATGTTCTTACCTCCCTCTGAACCTGCAGCGCCTTCTCCTCAGCCTGTTTGAGCTGGTCCCGTAGGGAGAGGATCTCGCCCATGCCCCCGCTCCAGCTGGAGGGGGTCATAGGCTTCCCGTCAAAGGAGATGTTCTTTTGGATGGAGGCGTCTCGTAGGTGGCAGTTCTCCGAGTGGGCCATGGTCATGTAGCTCTCTGTCAGGACCTCCTCAGAGTCCACACCTTTGCCTTCAGGGGCGTCACTGTCCTCCTCCTTCAGAGAGAGGTACACACTGGAGCTGCGGGGACAGTCAGGGCGCAGGTCAGTAATAGAATAAGAGGGGTCAGAGCGGGGGGCGTGTAGTAATTAAATATGAATGAGAAAACGCGCTGAAAATCTGATTAAGATGAGTTAGATCCAGGCAGAGTAACATTTTAGGGGAACTGGACAACCACGAAATGTAGCTAATAAAGATTTGGTTCAGTTTTGGCAAATTGTAGTCCTCAGAAGACAAAGTCATAAAATTGAATCAGTAAAATAAAGTTTATGCAAGTAACACAAATCTGGATTTTTTTATTGGATTTTTGGCCATATATTTAGTTAGAATAGGTTACTTAAATTTCCTTCAGTTTGTTTTATAAGGTGCATCCACATGTCATAATAACGTTTTTATTACTTAATAAAGCCTTTCAAAGCAGCACACTAAAGTCATTGTTTATTCACAAATACTACCTGAGCAACGTGGATTAAGTGTTGTGCCTAATGGTTCAACGGCAGACACTGATTTACCTGAAATTCATGTTTTACTACTGCTACTATGATCATTTTTGTGCGCTAGTGTTGGCCTGTAGTCATTTCTTATAAGCTTGCTGTCTATTAATAGCCTGCTTATGTTTTATAATATTGACCGCACATTGTTTTTTGGGCTTCTTCTTTGTTTTTGTTTTTTCTTAAAGCCTTCTGGTCCAAAAACACCATGTATTTTAAAAGTAAGTTCCCGTTTGATCACATCTCACCATCTTCCCACACAGATGGAGGCTGCTTTAGTTCACCATCTGCTAAATCCTCCTCTGAAATGGACCTCATGGAGAGACTGTTGTGTCTTCAGCTGTTTCCAAGGTCACTGATGAATTTTACCTCAAATATTGCCATTAATTATTGAACTAATGGAGCGTAATAATCTCTCACTGAACTATGGAATCACAGGTGGTGTGCTACAGATTCATCTTTTGAACTAAAGACCTGCTCACATCGTTTAATCTAAATCCAAACTAAGATTAACAAAGACTAGTGTGAAATCTGGCCTAATTTAGGATTAAGCAAGTGGACCTAAACAAGAATGAGAAGCAGGGTCAAATGAGGACTAGGCATTATCTACATCAAACATCCAAAAAATTATATACTTCTGTAATATTGTATTATATTGATATACAATATTGACAACCTCAGTGCGTAATTTATAGGCTTTTTTGTCTTATTGTTATCTCAAGACCATTCTGCATCTGTAGACATCAGGAAAAACACACACACACAAACTGCCTAAGCCATTTTCCTGACAGGCAGTTTCTTTTTCTACTTTCTCCAAAACCCTGAAAAATGACTTAGGCAATTATGCTTGGAAGCTAACAATATGCAGCGCTCACCTGGTCCTCTGTCTCTGCAGCAGCTGGAGCTTTTCCGAGAGCCGTCTGTTGTCCTCCTTCAGCGTCTCGCACTCCTCTTTCAGCACGCGACACTCCTCCTTTAACAAGTCCACATCCCCTACGAGGACACAGAAACACAGGTGAGTGAGTGAGAAAAGACTCATCTACTACTGTATACTCATATATCCTACTACTGTATACTCATATATACTGCGTTCATTTCAGTTACAGACTTTTTCAGATAAGACATATGCTCCTAATCACACATACGGCACTTGTTTACTTGTTTTACTTCCATTCCACCCAATGCCAACGTAAATTATTGTTAAAACTCTTCCCCTTATTAAGCAGTTCACCAGTTTGCTACTATAAGTGTATGTTTGTGTATTTGTAAATAGGCAGTCAAATCAAAAAATTAAAGTTTCGCTTATTTACCTAGAAAAATGTATGCATGGATTGAAGTTTCCCCTCCGCAGCGTGCCAGCTTCAGTATACAGTGGTTAGAGTTTTCGTGAATCATGGCTACTGCCTGCTGTGTTTACCAAAGCACTGATAGATCCTGCTCCTCCCCTCATTACCTCATTGCTCATAAATACCTTAAATGGAGATTAGCGCACATTTGTAGATGCACACAAACACACCACGCCCTTCTCAACCCTCCACAATCATATTTGTTCTCTGTAATATTCATTAGTGTGAATGATTTATGGAGGAGCTGACATGTTGTGAGCGCCGTCCAAGACATCATGCTTTGTTTTGTTAATTAGACACAAAGCTGTGCTGTTCGTCTTTGTGTTACTGATCAGCTGTGGGCTTTGAGGCACTTAACTCAATAAAAGCCACTTTTTATTAGCTTTGACAGACTGATTATTTGTGATTGTCTTGTCTTTACTGATATTTTTATTCATCTCATGTCCCACATTCCCTATAAAAGCATCAGTCTTGAAATAAACATCATATATTTGATAAATTGTTGTCGTTTACACAATTCTATCAAAAACGAGCTACATGCATGACCTACAGTGCACTGAAAATGAGATATGATATTTCTACAGTATATTTTACAGCAAGTCTCTAATTAATAGCAGTTCTCCACCAAAGCAAGTTCCTAGTTTGTGAATTTTGTTCAGTGAGAATGAAATAAAAACAGATTCTGATTCTAAAGTCTCCACCATCAGTCAAAAGGAGTAAACTGAATTCAAATCAATCTAGAGATCTCAGTAATTGAGTATTATAGGGGGCAAAACTACAGTGTTTAAATTGTATTAACAGTTTAAACATTCTCAGAGATATTTGTATGTAGACTCATTTCTAAGAACCAAATGAACCAAGTCTGATTTTATAATTCTCAAGTCACATCTAAATTTGAAAACTCAACACATAAGTAGCACACAGATCTTGCTGCAATATATTCATCTTATTCCATCTCGCCCACTTTTGTTTCTGAATGGTTCTAAACAGCATTTTCTTGTCTTGGCACATCCAGTTAAACAGGGATCCCATTCATTTCAATAGCAAATATGAGGAAAGTCTTGCATCTTGAATATGACATAAGTCGGTTCATTTGTGCAAGATGTTCAGTGTTCATGTGCACCTACACGTTACCACTGCACCAATTCTCTGGGGGCTTTAAAACATCTTTATAGAACGCATTGAACTTATTTGCTGTCAAGATCTGCAGCCCCATACAGAATAATATAATCCAAATGAAGATGGTGGCGCTCACGGCAACTTAGATGAACACGATAAATAGAGTTAATATCTTTAGCGTAGTGGTGCATTGATAAAACTTCTCTAAACAGGAATTACTTATCATAATTAAACCAGATACAAGTTTAGTCAGGGTCAAACACGAGCAAGTGTCTTACTACATGAGTAAAATTTGGTTATCAATTTATTCAGTAGTGAAATGTAATGAAGTAAAAGTAGTAAAGTACTGTACTTGAGTAAAAAAATGTAGGTAGGGTTAGAGTTAGAGTTAGTAACCCAACTTAAGTACATTTTAAAGTGGATACTTTTTACTTTTACTTAACTACATTTGAGAGTAAGAATCTGTACTTTCTACTTCCCTACATTTTTTAACAGGACTGAGTAGTGAAAGTATTTTTATATTAGTTTGAGACCTGCTGAAAGTCTTGAGGGTTTATTTGAAACACATTTAAAATAAAAACAGATACAATTTAGCACAAATCTTGCATCAAAATCACTGCATTTAAAGCTTTAAACTGGTATTTAAATACTTTTACTTAAGTATATTTCATATGATACTTTTCCTTGAGTATTTCTTTGCTCTGGTATCTCACTTATGTAACAAAATTGAATACTTCATCCACCACTGGCCTGATTAGTGCCACTGTTGCTGTAATATATGACTGTACCCTGCGGCCCTGCTCACCCTCTCTCCTCTCTGCCTCCCTGCGCTGGCTCTTCATGTTGATCTCAGCTCGCAGAGTAGTTATCTCCAGCTCGTAGGCCTGTGTCTCCTCACTCAGCCTCTGTAGCTCTGCCCTGCGTCTGCACAGCTCCTCCTGGAGGCTGGCGATGTCATTCTCACGCTCGGCGGCTGCGTCCTCGGCCGCCTGCTGCAGAAGAATCACCTCCTCATGAGCCACTCTGAGCTCCTCCTGTGCTTCTGCCAGCTCGCTCTCCTTCTCCTCCTCCAAGCTGTTCATCTCCTCCTGCACGGACCGGAGCTGAGCTGCAAGGTGAAAGGGGCATGCAGGTTTTAGAGCCCTGGATTTGATTACTGCAGTACCACCTCAGGGAATATCTGACTTTTAAAGGGCTCATGTTACTCTATTTTCTGTGTTATAAGACTGTTTCCTCATCAAAAACATACCAGTTTTGTTTCATTCAAATATGTTTAACGCACAAACCCTACATATTTAGACTTAGAGTTCTTCTCTCAAACAGAAAACACTCTGCTCCACCTTGTGATGTCATGTGGTAATACAGGAAGTGCTCCACTGTGTTTATAAAGTCCATACACCTCCACAAGATTCACTTTGTAAACTGTCAACCCTGGAATTTCAAATCTCCTACTGAACAAAGGGTAAAATGTTAACTTGAAAAGCAACACGACATGACATCACAAGGGGTACAGAGCATTTTGAGCTTATAATAAAGAGTTACTGAAACATGTGAGAATGAAACAAAACACAACTCCAGGTAACAACATTATAACATGATTAAAATTCACAGTACCAAGTTTTAAATAGTAATTATGCAACTTTTCTGGTGAAGAGTTTGCCATCTGCTTGTCTCCGTGGAGATGTGCTTTTCCTTGAATGGGCCACATTAAAATGATCTGTCTCTACTTTATGTAGAAAAGCAGGTGATGCCACCATGCCATCATTTTTGACTAATACATTGTGAGGCTAAAGATGTTACATAAAGTGGACTGCGAAAATAATGTAATTACAGGCTTCTGGACAAGACAAAATATATAAATAAAAATAAGTACCGCAGTTTTATAGGGATTAGTGTTCATAGAAATGTGTTCACCTGATGTTTTGAGAGTGTTTGCTTTAGTGGGTGGTGTATGCATTGCATGAGTGGGCTGCTATTTGAAGGAGGCTGATGTAACGCATTGTAACAGACATTTCACTGATGGAAAAAAAATCTTCCAGTCCATGAAATATCAACAGTAATGAAATATTAATATATTTTTCCAAACATTTAAGACGTCACATTGGCTTGAACGTGTCAAGCCTCTTGAAAATAGTGCTTAAGATTCAGTGCGGCGTGCTGTTCGTCTCCTTTTCATGTTTAGAGGTTGGAACAGGTTTCGAAGTCTCCAGGGTCAGAAACTGCACTATTTTTTGCATAGTAATTTCTTGATTTCATTATACATTGTACAGAGAGTTGGGACCACCTTCAATTTGACCTTTTATTTGTTTAAGTGCAGATAGGCACAAGTAAATACAAGTTCATTTCTTTATTAAGGATGTGTAAAAATCTCACATGTCAAACCTCACACTGAATGGAGAATTATTTAGATTTACCAGATGTACCGGATGCCATTTATATAGAAGTGTGGTAAAATGTATTAATGTTGAAATCCATGGAGACAAGCAGATCTATGGAGAGGCTACCCTGTTCACCATAAGAGTGCATGCTTTTACGGTATATAAAGCAATAAAAACAACTTCAAGAAATAAAGTTAGGTTTTAAAGTAAATAATCACTCAAACCTCAGTACTTAAGTATCTTGGTTGGGTAGTATATGAACCGTAATGTTAAAGGTATAGATAAATATACATACAAAATACATCTGTCATTGAATTGACCTGTACTAAAATATATACTAGACTTCCTTATGTCCACTATATTATCTTGATTTCAATTTTCTCTTTCCTTTACCTTGCAGGTTCTGGATTTGGCGCGTGAAGGTCTCAGCTTGATGGGCACTGGCCAGACGCTCATCCTCCAACAGCCCTGATGGATGGAGAGAGAGAAGGAGAGCGAGAGGAGAGAGAAGTGGGACAGAGGTGAGAAACGAATCACAGGAACCCCGAGATAAGAGAAAAATGTCAGTTTCGTCCGCCAATGGAAAGATGACAATTTGATAAGCATTTCAACCTTGAAGCAGACATGAATGACACAAGCAGGTTTCTATCTCTGGGCGTACGAAGCCAAGACTAAAGGCTGTTGTATTCAGTCATTACCAAAGGGGCTTGGAGAGTCCTCTAATGACCTGTTTTGGAAGTGAAATGCCAAAGCGCCCCCGGGTAAGTGTGTTTTGTGTTATGATGTGATTAGTTGGAGTAGACGACTTCACAGGGTTTTTCTTCTTAAGTTCCTCCCACTGAAATGCCACAAGTGCTTTGCCACAAGTTTGGGATTACAAAATTATTCTTTTGCAGCGCTTAAATAGATTCTGGCTGTGGGAGAAAATATATTTACAAAGGTCATGATTCAAATAGATAAACAAAAGTGTAAAGGGATTTAGAAAAATGGAGGTGACAATGCAATAGCTTAAGAAAATAGTGGGTGTATCGCAGTAATGTTGCCAGCAGAGATCTGTTTTTGTATCTTAGTTAAGATGGCACTAAAGTTTTTGTTTTTTTTTAAGGTGCATTGTGTAACTTTTCTGCTGGAGGGTCCGTCAAATGCTTTTTTCCATGGAGAAGTTATTGATTTGTCTGGAATAGTATGGTATTAAACCTTTCTATGTTCATGCAGACCAAACCAGACCAAATTACAGGTGAGATCTGTGGAGAGGCAACCCCGCTCACAGTCAGAATTTCTATTTTTCTAGGTATTTTTGAGCAATAAAACCACATGTAATTGAATAAATGTAAGGCGGAACAGTTTAATGTCATACTGTGGAACATTCAAGGCAGAGCAATGACATATCCACAAAATTTGGGGGTTTTATTTATTTTTTTAACCCTTTTTTTGTCTCCTTTATACAGTTTGCAAACATGTTCATTGAGATGGCAGAAACCTGACCAACTGTTGTGTCCCAGTGGGAATGGACCTCTCACGGTGACCAATTCTGCTCTATTTTTATCACAGTGGGGAAGCTTCTGTTGACATGAAGGAAAAAAAAAATATTGCCCACTTTTTCACAAGTATTAACTAGTCAAATACAGTCAATATACTTCATTATTCCTACATATGGACATCAGCGATCAGTACTGACGAGGTAAAAAGGTTAAAACGAGATCAAAGCATATATAATGGTCACGTGGTCGTATTTATATTTAGCGCTTTTCCACCTTCAAGGCACTCGAAGCGCTTTACATCAAGGAACCAGTCACCCATTCACAAACACATTCTTACACTAGAGGCGAGGTGGTTTAAGTGCTTTAGCTAAGGACACAACAGTAGCATTCATTTGTGGGAGCTGGAATTGCACTGCCAACCTGCGGACAAGTGGATCCGACTGCTCAACCAACTACGCTTATGTCGAGAGTGTGAATTAAACCCTCAGACTGATGTTCCTGGTGTTTAATGAGAACGACAGAAACACACATCGACACCTTCCTAAAATAATCGCATAAGTCATTTTTTCAGGTTTTTCAGGAAACACAAAAAACTCCCCCCAAAATTGAAATTATGGCATTTTTTTGGCCTAAGGAAACTTAGGCAAAAAAGTGACTTAGGTGATTATTTTTGAAAGGTGACGATATGAAGGTGTATTGTGTCAAATGCTTTTCTCTATGTTGCTTTGTCTGAAATGTTTCACTTTATGGCATTAAACATTAAACATTTCTATTTCAAACCAAACCAAACACACACAAAACCACCTGTAACTGAATAAATGTTTAATGTCATACTGTGGAACTTTCCAGGCAGAGCAATAACATAAAGAAGTGATGAACCTCCAATCAAAAAGTGACTTAGTGCACATTTAATTTAATAAGAACACCAATGTAGTTTGTATATGCATGTTTTAATTCTATACCTCAGCCTTTAGTAATGCCCATTAAAACAGGAGCTGTCTTAACCTGAACAGCTGTCCTTAAGTCCAGCATGTCTGGTGCTTTTCTTTCTCTCCCACAGTCTGGAAGCTTCTCTTGGCATGTGCACAGTTGTCTGAGGAATGCCACACAAACAGCTGAGCTCCGAGCGCCATGACACACACAGAGTTGGCTGCAGCCCCATAGCCAAGCCCTTACTCACTCCTCAACACTGGGAACATCATTTCTAAGGTATGACGCGATGGTCCGTTTAGCGGGACGTGAGGAAGCGAGCTTGTCACCCGCTCGCTATAAACATTGACACAAGCGTCTATGTCTGCCTGTTTATCTCAGGTTTTATTCTGAAGTTGATTGGGTAACCTATGTGTTAAATGTTAAAACGATTCTGTCACGCTTCTTGTTTGGGTTGGTTTGCGATGCTAAATTTGTATCTGCTCCCACAATCTTCTTTCCTTTTGATTTTCTCTTCTGGGACCATCTGCCTCCTAGTTTACTGTGATTTGCAAATGAACTGAGTATACTAGGTTCCAGGTCAGACATGTTTTTCGGATAAACAGTATCTATGCTGGAAACTAAAAGGGGCTTCAGCTCCCTATGAATGGACATGTTTCTGTTTTGACAGTGATTTTTCCTGCTCTTTCACACTTAGTTTTGCTCAGAAAAAGCAATAAAAATATACAAGTTTTAAACTTCCTTAAAGCAATCTTCTCTGCTGAGATTAAAAAGAACAAAAAGTAGACTGCCCCGGAGAAGGGAGCAAAGCTTATTAAATTCTCTAAAAAGTCCAAGGGTAAAAACAATGCACATTTAACTTGTACTTTATGTGCAAAAAGACACAGGGAACAATTATGGGTTTTTATATAGCCCCAAGCTTGTGTCCTAAAAATCATTTCATCTCACAAAATATTATGGCATCTAAAATTAACTCATAACTGCACTTTTATGGGAAATTTGTTGTTGGCCAACGCATATGGCAACATTTTGGAATGCCAAGAAGAAAGTTATGTGTTTGAGATAATAGAACTAAGAACTGTTCTGTAAACCTGGTGAAGAACTGAGACAACATGCTGTAATCCAAATATATAACGTCTGGTTCCCTGTTCCTGAATTACACAAGTGAACATGGTTATGCATATCAGATCAGATCATGAATTTTCTGCTTGTTATATGCCAAGTTACATGCAGTTTGAGACAGTATTTAACAAGTTATGAGTTCCTAACCCTGAGCAGCTATAGTACCATAAAGGGCAAGGCTCATACTTCTTGTTTTCAAACTGTGATTATCAATCTTTTAGAATACTTGAACAAACGTGCTTATTATCACGTTGCCCAAATAAAAAAGAATATTGTTATCTCATGAAGCAGGCAGGTTAAACTGAGGACAATGTCCAGTGAGCCATGGGCCATTCGCTTTCCCTCAAATACCAAATATAAAGAGCAATTTAGAATCACACATGAAGCACAGTTTATACTTTAGTTATTCCAAAACATCTGTACTAAATGAACTGTTTTTAGATGTGCTTTTGATGAGCTAAAATATGTTCTTCGACACAGTTCTGAAACACTGTGACTAGTTTAACGCATACATATTACCTTAAGCCGCTTTATTTAAACACAAACCTTAAAATACAATTATCTTCTAATATTTTACTGCATGTGTTCTAAATTCATTATTAAATATGAGTTTTTTTTTCTTTCAGTTTCCTTCCAATGTCATTCACAATCACTAGTTAAACATTTGTCATCTTGAGCTGCATAATTTTCAGCAAAACCAGTACATTTCACTATATTTAATCCTAACTTTCAATTAAACAGCCAAACTCCACTCTCCCACTGTGCAGTTTAGAGTCTCTCCTTCTTAAAAACTAACAAACAGATTTATAGAAATATTTCACTAGGATATTAACTTTCAGTCGAATAGCTCAGTATTAGGCCTCTCATGATAATTACTATATCGACTTTTGTGTATTTAAAATATTTTTGGAGAATAATTTTTCCTTTTGGTTTTTCAGCATTATTGTTTATCGTCTATATATCTTATATCGTCTATATATATTATACTTATATGTTGATTTTGATTCACAGTATTTCATAAATATTATACTTATATGTTGATTTTGATTCACAGTATTTCATATATATATACTTATATGTTGATTTTCATTCACAGTATTTCATATAAATTATACTTATATGTTGATTTTCATTCACAGTATTTCATATATATTATATGTTGATTTTGATTCACAGTATTTCATGTATATTATACTTATATGTTGATTTTCATTCACATTATTTCATATATTATACTTATATGTTGATTTTCATTGACAGTATTTCATATATATTATACTTATATATTGATTTTGATTGACAGTATTTCTTCTCCTCACCTTGTAGCTCATGGAAGCTCTCTTGGTGCTTATTGGAGGTCTCCCGGGCTTCGTCCAGCTCCAGCAGCAGTTGTACCACCTGTGCCCTGAGCTCCTCCAGCTCCTGCTCCTCCGTCAGGCTCTCCTCCTCTGGACCTCCCTCTCCCCGATCCACCTCCTCGTTCTCGTTGTCCTCCAGCACGCCGCGCTCTTTGGCGGTCATCTCATTATCCATGATGGGGCTGCTGTCGGCTTTCAGATCGCTCAGGTCATCTGGCAAACAGGGATAAAAGGTACGGTAAAAAGTCAGGTTCACAGGTGAGATAATATTAGTGTTTATTATAAACTATGAATCAGAGCGAGGTGTATTTTGAATCAACAGCACCATCTTGTGATTAGATATGTCACATTTAAAGACATTTGCAGTTTTAAAATAAATTGCAAATTATTTAGATTTTTCTAATTTCCAATTTTATTTAATTTTTATTTAATTTTTACTTATTTTAGTTCATGTTGAATATAGTATAAGCATAAACTTGCAACTAAATGAATGAATGAAGTAGGTGCATCTCAGACAGTTACCAATTTGTCACTGGACACATTTAAAACATCATTAAGATTCTTTTTTTTTTTTTTTTTCCGCTTGCTCAAATTTAGAGGAAACATTTTAGAATATGGAATCTTCAGGTTAAAGAAAAAACACCCTCAGAACTTGATATTTTTGATAAACCAAGCATCTGTCAAATAAAGACTCCTTGAATTTGGAAATTATTCTGATTCTGAGATGAAAGTTAATTTTTGTTTTTTTTTTATCTTTATTTCCATGTTATTTTTTCCCCATTTTAGCTATTTCAAACATCCTTAATCAGACCAAATACAAACGCTATCCTAAGCATCTTTATTAATACTAGTAGATTACATGTAATTTTATACAACACAGTAAAGTCTTGGTTCCTACTTGTCCACAGTTCACAAACCACTGCATCCTTCCGTCCTTTTATAATTCACATAGGCACACAAAACATTATCCACTTATGACCACTAGGGGGAGTGCGTCAGCCAGGCACAGCTACAGAGAAAGGGGGGAGAAGGGCCACTATGCTGAGGTAATCATATGAGTCACCACTCGGCAATGCTCCTCTAAGGCCATAAAAACACGAGCTACTATTCATCCTAAGAGGGATATGACAAAACATAATTGTAGCACATTGAGCCAGGTGAAATTGATGACTTTTTTGCGGGTTGCATGGCTATTTGAATAAATTTGAGTTGACAACACAAGAGCTACAAGGAGAGGCTAAGAGCAGGTCAGGCTGTAGTGAAAGACGTCATTTAGTGCACGGGTACAACATCAAATTGCCTTCTCATTGCAGTGAATACATTTGCCATTACTCAGAGATGCGATTTGGACTGTCAAGGAGAGGAGGGTGGAGTAGATACATATTTAGACCGTTAGACACCATTTTACTTATAGAAGACATATGTTTTTCTAGGACTGAGCAGTGTAAACCTATGATCATTTGACATTTTGTTAACTGTAACATGCAATAGTCCACCATAGTTTGCAGTTACATGTTTTTTTAACCCTATGTGTGTGAGTTTTGATGTTTCAAATAAAGTACAGTGTAGTGTGTGGGGAATAAAAAACAGATAAAGACGATTTGGGAACTGAAGTACTTACTGTGGATGTTGCTTCTCTTTTTAGTGATCTAATTTAGACTAAACAAAACAATTTCCCATTTTCATATTTTCTGGAAACTGCTTTACAGCTGTAACTATAAATGGCTCATGTTATGCTATATTCTGATGACTCTGATTTATGTTATAATCAATCCAATCCAATCCATTTTAATTATATAGCACATTTCATAAACAAATAGTTTCCAAAGTGCTGCACAAATACATACTAAAAGCAACAATAATAATAAAATAAACATTCATTAAACACAGATTAAAATCGTATTAGTCCTAGACCAGTAAAATCAAATAAGAGCAAAGCCATAAGATAGCAATAAATAAATAAAAACCCATAAAATACATACAAAAATAAATGAATAAATACGCGGTGTAAAAAGTCTGTTAGAATAATTGTGTATTTTATCCCATCTATATCCCATCTATTTTATAAAGAATAAAAGTGGGTCTTAAGACGAGACTTTAAACACTCGACTGTGGGGCTGTTCGGACATGAAGGGGCAGAGCGTCCAGAGCTTAGGGCCGACCACAGAGAAGGTCCAGTCCCCCCTGGATTTAAGCCTCGTTTTAGGCACCACGAGCTGGAGCTGGACCTCGGACCTCAAAGCTCGTGCGGGGGGTAAATTTGGAGGAGGTCTGAGATGTACCGTGGGGCCAGTCCATTCAAAGCTTTAAAAACAAACAATAAAATCTTAAAATCAATTCTAAAATGAACAGGAAGCCACTGCAAAGACGCAAGGCTCTTCTTTTGGTTCCTGTAGTCGGTAAAGTGCGTTTTGAGGTTTGGAGATCTTTCTTTAACACACAAACCCTCCATATTTAGTGCTTCTCTCCAATGGAAAACACTCCACCTTGTCATGTCATGTGGTAATATTGAACTCCACTGTGTTTTTAAACTCAATCTGCATGATTTCAGCCCTGGAAATGCTAATCGCTACTGAACGAAAGGTCAAACATGTGAATGAAACAACATTTTTACAACAGTTTTATAAGTAACTTGAATTGATGAGTATTATTGATTCAAATAATTTAAAGTAGCAAAGCCCAACTTATTTGTCCCTGGAGCTGATTTTGAGCTTTATGTGCCTATAATATTTCCCCATTAGTTACTTAAGAGTCAAGTCCTCTTACAATCAAGATATAACCTCACAAATGCTGCTAATTTGTACCTAAGTGCCCCGAAATGCCTGGCGCACTTCTTCAGCTCAGAAACAAGAGTTCTTAACGTGATGAGCAAGACAAGACCAGGAAGCGATAAGATGTGACTTCACTGCAGAAAGGGAAAGTGCAGCAGGGGACCTCGCCAAGCATTAACTAAAGATCCAGCTAATTAAGACTGATACTCGCTAGTGTAATCTTTGCTCAAGGGAGGCGTTCATTTCTTCACTAATTATTTTTCTGCTTCTTTGTCTCGGGATATTTCCATCAGAGTTCAAACTATTTTTCATCCCATCACCGAGCAGTTATTTCTTTCTTCTGTTTTATTACTCCAACAATGCAAAGCCCATGGAGGCATATGTGAGCGGTTTCATAGGCACAAGGCTATTTTGTCATTAAACTTTGATGCTGGTGTAATGAGTAAGTCATAAAGAAAAGAAAAAAGGGAGCGAGCGGATTGTATGGCCAGAGGCGCCGCTGTAAAGACCATTGAGAACTCTGAAGCTACATCGGAAATAACTAATGTTGAACTCACACCAGATTAAAGAAAATACGCTAAAGGATTTGTTATAGAAGTTGCGCTTAGGTCTGAATGGGGAGAAACAATAAGGAAAGAGCTGATATGGAGAGAGACTAAGGAGGTGTTTAAGAGCTTATAGTAAAGTTCAAATGTAGCACCAGCCAAAAATAGAAAATGCAGATATACTGTGTTTGGTCACACGCTGTTTGTAGCTGCTCCATTCCTCCTTTTGCTAAAAATAATCAAATCATTTCTAACGTAGGGATTTGCTTATTAATTTGTGTTACGACCCAGCTCTGCTAGGGTGAGGGAAGTAACAAAAAAACACCAAGATGGAAAATGGAATAAATAAGTAAGGTTTCATTAACAGGTGTGTAAAAGGTTTAACTTAACAAAACATTGTAAAATATGTCCATAACTAAACCAAGTTAAGAAACAACATAACAGATTTAACATAAAACCAGTTTTGTGCTAAAACGGGTCACGTGGGTTCCCAAACGAGTGATTAACTAAGGGGCACAAAAATAAACCAAAACCACAAATGTCCCAAAGAAAACCACAAACCCACAAACAGAATCGAGTGACCAAATCAAAAGGCACAAAACTGAACAACTAAACAAAATCGAGTGTCTCAACACACAAAAGTCACATACTAGTACAAACACAAAGTGACAGAAACAAATGAGACACATTGGCACTGGCCACAAAGACCACAGCCCTGAACAGGAGCTGTGATCTTCTTAAATAAGGGGGAGGAGGCTGGAGGCGGGGCCAGGTGAAGAGGTGCTCCACCAATCATTGACCAGGGCCCTCGCAGCAGGAACAAAATAGCCAGCAAAATACACAAAAATACAAACTGAAGGCCTGGGGCCGTGACATTTGTGTGACTGGATAATTATGAATGAATCCAAATATGACCATTTTATTAAAGAGTGCAATATAAGATCCAAACTTCAAATCTTCTGTATTGTCTTTAAAGATGTTATTTCTATATTAAATATATATTCGTATTACATACATAGTGCATTTTGGTAATTATGAGCATTATTTAATTGTGTTGAGCTGCTGTCAATCTTAAACACTTGACGTTCTTGCATTTCTTTGAATAATTCTCCCAATATGACTAGATTTTCTCCCCAAAATCCCAAGGCATATGGCATGAAATAACACTCCACATCTTATTGTTATTCAAAAAAACATTATTCTTTGCCAATCATCTCGACTCCAAATTCCCCGAAGAGTGGAGCTGTCATCTCTGCAGGCTCCTCATCAGAATAACCCGGGCGACGGTTTCAGAAACATTTACCGTCCTCACCTCCCTAGTGTGTGTCAACCTCATAGTTTTGTCCAATCAGCTGTCGTGACACCTATATCCACTGTGCGCTCTGAGCCAGGATCCCTGTCGGTTTACTATGTGAGCTGGATTACATTAGATATGGCTACTTCATGCAAATACGAGAGATCTTAGGAGCAGCGCTAGCTTTAGGCGCAGAATGGCTTTATCTGGACACAGCACATTCCTGCGTAATCACATTGCAGCAAAACACACTGAGAATGCCATAGTAAACCTTGTTCAGCAGAGAATAGGAGCCAAACAGCACAAGCAGGGAGCAGCCTGAGATTAAATTTAAACATTAATGTGACAACACTGGGTCCTTTGTTACACGTTTTGATTGGGTGCTCATCCCAGGAGCTTGAGCAGTGATGAAAAATGCTGTCTGCCAAATTGAGGAGTGGATTTTGAACAAACGGAGAGAGAGGTGGGGATATTGGAGAGAGTTTTGGCAAAGGAGGACAACATCGAATATGATTTACATTTTTCAAATATTGATGAGGCTTGGTAAAAGTATCACAATGGGACAGAGAAAAGTTAAGGTTCTACCTTCGACTGCAGAAAGAAGCTCACGACACTACAGGTTATGGGGTGAATTTGGAGCCGTGTTCCATATTAGGAATGGAAATTTATTTATGGACAAAATAGCAAAATAAAAAACCCTAGAACAGTGAATTACGAGTCTTACAGCAGCAGTTACAGTAGAGGGGTGACAAATATTCAATGTCAACTGTATTTGATGGAGCCTGAAGTAGGTCCATGCACACTTCCTGTTTGCAAGGTGACAGCTAGCACATGTTCATTTATACATACAGTCTATGGGTAACAAAAAATGTAGTAAAAACTGGAAAAAAAGAGAGAGCACCTTAAAAAGTCACCTTAAAAAGCACCTTAACAAAGTTGGTTAATATTAACACAGGAATTGGTACAAATATCTAAAAAAACGAAAAATTACCAGCCATTATGGGTTTCAGAGTGACAAAAAATAAGGCTGGTGACATAACAAATAACAATTCTAAACAAAACATCTTATTTTTGAATGATAAAAGTCCTCAAAATCTCAGACATTATACCAATCATGAATAGAAACTCATTTGAATTACTTTTGTATAAGTGTACAGGGTTATAGTTATATAGATGGATGGGTTATAGCATTCATAGTACTTTAAATAAGATTTTCTATTACAATATTCTAAACTTCATCTCAAAAACGTTTCCACAGTGCTCTATTTATAGCCACGTAATCCAATTTTACTCAGTGATGCAATAACTTTTGAGAACAACTTAATTCAGCGCAGTGCCTGCAAGTCTTCTATCCCATCTCTTTCTCCATCATTTCAATAAGGCCGTCGATTTAAAAAGACGAACAATTCATT
>KN508616.1:0-33231 GCA_000787155.1 Scartelaos histophorus | reverse complement strand
GCAACAAGATGATGAAAATGATGGGTTTCCTGATGATTGCTTTGGTGTTGGGCTTTGCTGATTCTGCAAAACCAGGTAGACAAAATATATATGCATGTTCTTAATACTGGTGATTTGGTGTTTTTTGGTGTTGGCAAAGTATATGGCAAACTTTGCATAGGCTATTGGTTATACTCCTGGTAGACTCCCTGCTTTTAGTCTGTACCGTTGGAATTCAGCAGCACTATGGTCTTTTTTGTCAATGTGTTCCTTGTTAAAAGATCCATACAGAATAAAATAAAATGATTACACTCTGAAGATTTATATTTTAGTTTCACACTTGCTGCTTCTCACCCAAGACGTTGTAGTTTCAGACTTTGTACAAAAAAATACTTTGAAAATAAAACATATGGTGTATGCGTAGACATCTATGAGTGTCCTCCTGGTGTTGACTTGGCTTAATCCTGTGCTAGTTCAGGTTTAGTGCAGTTTTAGTCCACATTTTGAGATGGAAAGTGTAGTTTCATGGCTTTTGTAATACCTCTTTTCTGTGTTTCTTTTTAGGGACTTGTGTGGGTCGCTGTGGAGAGACCTTCTCCAGAGGACAGCAGTGCACATGTGACCTGCACTGTGCCTCTCACAATGAGTGCTGCCAGGACTTCCAGGCTGTGTGCACTATGGGTACAATCAAATCATACAATCAAATGACTATCTCAGAGGGTCCATGAAGAAATATTGGCGGTTTTAATTTGTTTCTGTATTTTCTGTATTCCACAGCTCAGTCCTGCAGAGGGCGCTGTGGTGAGCCATTCATTCGTGGACGACTGTGCAACTGTGACCCTCAGTGTGTCCAGTTCAACACATGCTGTCCTGACTATCTCCTGCAATGCGGTAAAGCTTTTAAGCAACTAGTCTGGGAATTAAATAACAGTGTGATGATTGGCAGTGTTGTTATCACTAAAGAGATTTTATATTTTCATGCTGATTAAGGCTTTAGTAGTTTTGTAGTTGACATTTTGTTGTTGTCCAGATGCCAGAGTATCCCAACAGAAAGGGTATGTACCTCCAAGAGTCACTTCTAGAGGTGAGATATTGACCCCTGTGCTTTACTAAATCAGCCTAAACAAATCCCTTACTGATTATTTATTTATTTAAAATGTGTGTTTTTCAGGGGGGCACAGGCCAGTAAATGGCAGGAGAAGATCAAACAGTGAAAGTGAGGAGAGGTTATTGTGTAGGTTTTTTGTTTGTTTGTTTTTGTCCATTCTGTCTTTACTTTAGCAAATCACTGTATGATTGTTTTCATTTTTGGGATGTTTTTAGTCTCTGCAGCAAGACACGCTTGTAAACCAGGAGCCAAGTGTGCCGTAGTTTCACCATCAAGACCTGTGTCCAGTGGAGTACAAACAACACTAGTACAAGGTTGGATTTGGATATCTGAATCGTCTATACATGAATTATTACATTATTTATGAAATCATAGCGTGTCATCTCTTTGTTCTTGGCAGCCCATGTGCCTGTACAGCCCATGTACCCTCCTCCCCCTCCTCGATCTGCAGGAAAAATGGACTTTCACCTGGTCCTCTCTCACTCTGGAGTTTCTGTGCCCAGACAAAATCCAGGTACTGGCACATAATGTATTAAAATGCATGATTATTTAACCATTATTTCATAAATCTTGTTCCGTAATGGACATGAATGACCTGTATAGTTTTTATAGTATGTTATATGCAAATCAAACTAAACAATTACAGGCTAACTTAACAAAATGATATTTAAGAGTTGTATTCACCTTGTAAGTATAATAAAAAGTCAGATTTTTGTGAGATTCCCTTTTCAAATGCATAAAATGAATAATTATGGAATGCATTTTTTTAATTGTTTCTGATGTGTCTTTCTGATCAGCTATGATTGTCCCGCCTGTCATAAGGCCCAGACCAAACCCTCTCCATGATCTTGCTGCAGCTCTGGGCTTTCCTCTTCTTCCAGAGAGAGGTGAGGACAAGTTCAACTAATAAGGATCAGATTGGCATGTCAAATAATTTAGAATATTTAGTGAGTGGTTAATAATGACTGATTTATTGTTATGGTTTGTACAGGATTGGTGGATGACTTGTGCAGTGATGCTCCGATCAATGGGCTGACGGCTCTGAGCAACGGGACTATTGTGATCTTCAAAGGTGAGCTGGAGGCTGGAGGCGACTTTTCCACATGCTCTTCCCAATATTTAATCACTCTCCGTTGTAACAATCAGCTGGAGAGAATTTCCATAGTTCATTAGTTCATACTTTATTTTGGGTTTCAGAAGACAACAGCCTTTCTGAAATCAACTAGTGGGCCAGTCAAATATAGACAGCTTATGCCACCATATTCATTTCTTGTTTTATAGGTGAGTTGTTCTGGACAGTGGACCCAGAGAGCCATTACATCAGTCACCCAAACAGTATTTCCACAACTCTGGGCGTCCCATCTCACATTGACACTGTCTTCACTCGAAGCAACTGTCAGGGAAATGTCTACGTCTTTAAGGTAAAATCACCTCTTATCTACCTGGAATGTAATAGATTTGACATGAGGAGATTGGCCATAATATCAAAGAATCAAATATTAAGTAACAGTATTAATATTGCTAAGTAACAGCAAGTAACCATACAAATAAATATACATTAAAGATATAAAAGTATATCTTCTACTACTACTACTACTGCTACTACTACTACTACTACTACTGCTGCTGTAAATATTTACACAATAAGTCTGAAGTGTGTTTTTGTATTAGTGTAATTACAAGCTATATAAAATGTAATAGATTTGACATGAGCCATTGGCCATAATATCAAAGAATCAAATACTTGTTCAGTTACTTGTGTCAAAATAATATTGCCAAGTAAAAGCAATTAGCTATACAGATAAATATATATTAAAGATATAAAAGTATATCCACTCATGTACCACTACTACTACTACTACTACTACTACTACTACTACTACTACTACTACTACTACTGCTGTAAATATTTACACAATAAGTCAGAAGTGTGTTTTTGTATTAGTGTAATTACAAGCTATATAAAATGTAATAGATTTAGCAATAGATAGAAATGTAAAAATAGATTTACATCCTCTACATTTTGATTTTAATTATTTTGATAAGAGTGAGTATTAGTCATATAGTGCGATAAGTAAGAGCCAATTCCAATACATAACCAATTCATATAAAAAAAGGAAATATAATTACTCTCAAAACTATTACAGGGGAACCTTTATTGGCGTTTGGACAGAAACCTCATCCTTGAGCCTGGATTTCCCAAACCTCTTTCCCATGAGTTTCCAGGACTGACTCCAGGACTCACTGCTGCTCTGTCAGCTCCAGCCACAGTGAGCAGAGCCGAGACAGTCTTCTTCTTCAGGAGAGGTACCTGAGAGATAGATGTTCAAAGTAAAGCAGTGCAATTCAGAACATTTTAATCTAATCGTTATTTAATTGTGTAAAACTTTTACTTTGGAAGAATCTTTCTATGGCATTTATTAAGGAATTTGAGGTTTACGTTTATTTTTAATGAGAAACAATCAAATCAATCAAAGAACAAAAACCTTGATTCCTTCCTTTGCCATTATATCCAGTTTTTCCAACATGAAAAATAATCACCAATACAATCCTTTCATTAAATAATTGTTTACATGTCTCTTTGTAGGTGAAATCATCCAGCGTTTCACTTTCCCATCATCTAACATCCCTGCGTGTAGTATTACTCCAAGAGGGTTTACGAGGACACAAGTGGCTCGTCCTACTGGTCAGTACCGTCACCAAACAGTACAAATAGTAAAAAATTGTACGCAAAGCTAACGTTTCATTATTGAATCTGCAGAGGTGCTGTTGAGTCAGGAGATCCAGATTAAAGTGTCAATGAAAGGATTCCCTGTGCCCATCACCTCTGCCCTGACTGCCCCCATCCCAATGAAGGCCAACACATATGAGCACTATGTCTTCTCTGGACGTAAGAAACAAATATCTTCATTGTAATGGTATATTAGAAAATAATAAGTTGTCAAAGCAAGCAAAAATGTTATAAATATAATATCCTGCTAAAAAAAACTGTGGAAAGCAATTAAGATAAATAAGATGAATGCACTTGTACTGTGTGTAGGCCTAAGTGAAGGGTTTAAAAACTGGACTCCATGGAGATGTATTGTAATATTTTTTTCCAGGAATGTTCCACAGTATGGCACGAAACGCAGTTAATTAAACGCAAGATGAATAAGTTTAATGTCATACTTTGGAACCTTCCAGAGCTAGTATTTCTACATAACCTTGAACTGATACCATGATGCAACTGGCAATTTAACTGTGTAATAAACATATTTTATAAGGGAGAATACTGTGACAAAATATACATTATAATGAAAGTTGCACTTACTAAACTTTATTATCCCTTCAGCTTTGTTCTTCAGCGTGACAGTGACCGAGGACCTGCCTGCTCTGGTTGGACCGAATCATCCTCGTCCCGTGGTTCTGCGTGTTCCCGTCGCCGTGGAGACCAGCATCACTAATGTTGTCACAGTGATCAGGGACCCGCCTCCTCCTACGAAGAACTCCCTCAGAGTCTGGCTCCAGTGTCCCGCATAAAACTGCTATCAACTGGTACTACTAATGCAAGGATATGAGCATAGAGACCGTACTATATTACCTCTATGGTGTGATCACATGTAAGCGTTGATCTATATGCTAAAAATGCTTGTGTAGATGGATAATTACACCAAAAATAAATACATGAAAAACAAAGCTTGTCTACTGGATTTTCAAAGTGATGCTTAAGATGGGGCCTTTCTTATGATACATTAAAACCAACAGGATCTATAAATAACTTTAAATAAATTTAAAATATTAACAATTACACATTGAACACCAGTAAAATGTATGAATGGAAATAAACAGTACTGACAAAAAGTCAATAAACATGTTAATCACTTTATTAATAGAACAAGTGTATTTCGGGCTGCTGTAACACAATTACAAAACTAGAGCCAACTTCATGAAGAAGCATAAAATAGAAAACTAAAAGTTTACAATGAACAAAATCACAGATGCTTTATTACATTTAGTGCACAGGATTTCTCCAGCACATTCATTTAAACAGTAAAAATGCAGCATCAGGACAAAGACATTTCATGTAGAGCAGTTGTCTCTACTGGAGGCTTCATCTTCCCATAGCCCCTCTTCCTCGAGAGTACGGCCCTAGAAAAAAAAAATGAATAGTTAATTTATGTATCTACCATGTCAACAACTCTCCTATTTATTTCACGATTATTACAATTAATTGTTTGACTAGACTCTGACAGCGACTAACGATGACTTTGTCGACAACAGGTCATTAACAGTGTGCAAGAATATAGATACTATTTTGATTAAGACATAAAAAAATCATAATCTATTATGTTTTTATTATGAGCATTTATTTTTCAAAAGAATTTAGCAAAAAATCTTTGGCCACATGTGAGTTTTGTAAACTCAGCTCGTTGTATCCACTGTTAAATACAATTACCTCTACGGCTAATTAGAGTCCTGCCCTCGCCCCTCCCTCTGCTGCCTCGCCCCAAAAGGCTGGAGAACAGTGGCTGACTGAGCAGGGTGCGTCTTTGCGTGGCACTGCTGGTGTCTGAAACAAAAATCAAAGTCAACACAACATTTCCAGTCAAACCTTAAATAGGTGTAATTTAAATATGTCTGAATGTTACAAAGTGATATACCAGGGTCTTGGCTTGTGGATGGCAGTGTTGCGTCTTCACTCTGCTGAGCGGCTGAGTCCATCTCGGCCTGACTGTCTAAAGAGGGCTCAAGACCCGCACTGAAAACAAGACACATGCACAATAAAGACAAAACTAAATTGAAATAAAAGGTAACATACTATCCAAGATCCGGTACTCAACATTGGCCGTTTTCTAACCTTGATAGATGTAACTGATTAAGTTAACCTGCCTAACTGATTCCCAATATGCTGATTCTTCACATGTATAAATTCTATCAACAACTGTCTGTTAGCAAACCAGCATGTTGTTCCTGGTTTACGGTTATTAGAGATGTTTTAATTAGATGCAGTGTACATCCTATATTCTGACCTCTCTGCTTCATGCTCCATGAAAACCTCATCGCCATCATCAGCTGCAGCCGACATCGCTGTGGAGGCGGTTACCATGGGAACAGACTGGGACGCCATATTGTCAGCACCGTCCGAGGGAAGAGACTCTGTGAAGACTGTCACTGAAACGGAGAGGGGAAATATATAAATATAAATATATGTACAGCTGTCACGTCTGTCTATTTGACATGTTTCTAGGTCTACCTGGTGCTGCCACCTGTAGGGGAGTAGTGGGGACACTTCTTCCTCCTCCATCTTCATCATGAGCAGCCAAGAACAGGGGCGACTCATACATGCCCAGACCTAAAGGGAACATCAAACTTTTAAAATATAGTAATAGTCAGTAGTAACGGTCCTTTTCAAATAGGTTTCATTGGCTCCTTGCATAGATTTGAGTACATTTGTGATTTGTATTTATTGTACCTCCTTGTGAAGCCAATTGTCCTAGATCTGAGTGTGAGGCTGAAGCTTGTGGCAGGAGGTCCTCAGGAGGTCCAAACCTAAATCTAGTGGACAGTCCTGCCACCTGAGGAGAGCTACAGAACAAACAGAAACAATCATAGGTTTAAAGCATACTACCACAAATGTAACAGATTGTTGTGAATATACTTACTGAATGGCCTCTGCAAAACCATCATTGCGATGAGGCACAACAAGAGTTGGAGTACTGGGGACCATCCGGTCATCATCGTCAAAGAAATGCTGTTGCTACAAAAGACAAAACCAACTCTAAAATTATAGTCATACCAGATAGTCATTTGAAATTGAAAATTATTTTAGGCTTACAGTGCTGCCTATTCCTGGAGTTAGCTGAAGTCCACGTCCAACTGATTGCCTCCGCAACTGAGAAGACTGTCTCTGGATTTTAAAAAAAGTGATTGAGAATAAAAACAAAACATCTAATCATTTTCTAAATTTTCTAACACAATCCTGCTGCTCTTAAACTTGTCCAAACTGTAAACTGTACCTGTGTGTGAGGGGGTCCCAGCTCGGGGGCGGGGGGCTGGATGTGGAGTCGTGGAGGGACAGAATGAGGAGGTCTGCGGGGCTGGGGCAGACGAGGGGCAAGAGAGGACGGAGAGGGTGTGGGGACGGAGGAGAGAGGGGGCAGGTGCAGCAGGTCTCTTGGGGGGTCAACCTCTGATGTTGCTCCACTGCGGCCTTCACCTGAGAGGAACATTTTTGTAACATTTTAGTTTATAAATCTTTCTATATACGTGTACAATCGCTAAAATTGTGTAGACATTCAAATTCCTTTTTAGTGGTGCCATGAGGAAAGCACACAGGCATTTACCACTGTGTGAGGGCTCAGCAGTTCGCTCAGTGGATGATGCGCCCGGCTTGTCCTCAGAGTGGACGCTTTCTGAAGGCTCTTCTTCATCCTCCTCATCAGCGTCTCTGCTCTCCTCGTTACTGCCCTCTGCAGGTCTCATGCCCCCATCTCCAGAGCCATCATCCTCTTCCTCATCATCTTCATCATCCTTGTACTGGAAAGAGAAACCGTGCAGATTTTAAAGAGATTGAGATTTAGGGTGTTTCTCTCTTATGACTGGGTGGGACAAGATGGTAATGAGATAAGAAATTGGGTGCTCTGGTTTTGGCCTGCTGCTGTTCTTGGGACTGATGTGGTATTTAGTATTAGAGTACAAAAAAAAAAAATGTTTCCCAGTAAAAGATGAAAGTCCAATACAGAGTCAAGTAGCACAAGCAGGTATTTTGATGGACTCGTGTGTAAACTGGGAAAAAAAAAAAAAAAATTAATCTACCAGTAGTTGTTAATATTAAATTAACAATAAACATGAATACATCTCTAAAGCCACTGAATTTTAGCAATAAGTAGTGAACCTTTTACTACTACTATATAATACATTCTTTAATCTTACATAAACAGCACAATGTCTTGATTTGAATGACGTGAGTTTTTTTAATACTACTCTATATGGCATATTTGTGAAGCATAACATTTCAAATAGCACGTTTCTAAATATTTTTTGCAACTTTGAGTACCTCATCCTCCTGCTCTTCCTCCTCTTCATCATCCTCCTCCTCATCCTCCTCCTCTCCCTCTTCTTGTTGTTTCTCAGTCTCTTTGCTCTCCCGGCTCTCGCTGTCGGTGTCAATCACGATAACGTCACGAACTAAAGTCTGACACTGGTCTGAAGGTACCGACTGGGACACGCCCTCATCCTCAATATCCTCATGTTCTGCATCAATCACAGGGAACGCCATCTGCAAAAACATGTTGCCTTAGAGAATTTCTATAAACACCTATTAGTACATACTACAGATATCACCACTCATCACTAGTTCAAAATTTTCAACTGGTATTGTCAACTGGTTTGTTAATAGTATGATCCATAGAAATACTGCCCTTTAAACGCAGTTATCTAGCTTAAATTTAGAAGAATTATCTGTTGACAAACCTCACTGTCAGCGGAATCTGGTCGTTCTGTGACGTCCCCAAGCTCTTCTTCAATTTCCTCCTCCTCTTCCTCCACCTTACAAAAAATATTAAATTCAATCCAAACTTTATTAAGAACACCTAATATGTAGTTCATAGTAAGAATATAATAAGAATAAACTTTTAAATATACAATGCATGTTATAATGTATAAAAGCCGCCAGTGTTTCCACGGCTTAGAGGCAAATCATAGAGCTCCTCACAGGACACACTAGAGCTTGAATGAGTTGACTCTACACATAAATGAACGTATAAATAAAATATCTAATTGTGACAACACAGGAGCTCACACGACAATTTACAACCATTTCACTGGCACTACAAAACCTCAAGTCATTAGGCTAATGTCAAACTATAACAAATTATAGGTAAGGTAATGCGAGCAGATATAATTTGGCACAAGCATTTACCGTTAGGCCCATTGCTGGTTTCAGTCGTAGTTTTTTTGTAGTTGGAGAAGTGCGTGAACTTTCAGGTCTGCTGTCATCTTCCTCTTCCTCCTCCTCCTCCTCCTCCTCATTCCTACCTCTCTTTGAGCCTGTTTGAATAATCCATTAAAATATTATATGATTTTCAGAACTATTACATTGTTGTGGATTATGAACAAATAGGGTCAGTTTACCAGGTGCTACAGAGGCCGAGGATGTGGATGGACGCTCTGCCTCCATACTGGACCCTGGCTCCTGATTGGCTGACTGCTGCTGAGTGGGTTGGACAAAAGCTGTAGCCTGGGAGCTGGATGGCTGCGCAATAGTGGTTGGTGTGTTGCTCAAGCCGGAGCTGGTAGAGTGAACAGATGAACCTGTACCAAGAGAAACTGAAAAATGTTTTGGTCATCAATTTTGATTTGTAAAACTGAGCACTATATACTGAGCAAATCCAAAAATATCTTGAACTTTATAATAATTCAAAACAGATTATCGATAAATAAGTCCAAGTGCAAAAAAATCATTCAAAATACCTTTCTTTAATAATTGAGTTTGAGGTTAGTTTTCTTCTGAACAGATATCTGGATAAATTTTACCTTCTTGACTGTCAGCCTGTGTGGTTGGCATGACAGTGGCAGTAGGAGTAGGAGTGGGCACAGATGGAGGGGTCACCATGGGTCGAATACTGGCCCGTGGGGTGGCCTTAGAACCCAGTGTTGGGCTTGGTTTGCTGCTCGGGGATGGGGTGCTGGGGGTTGGACGGATATTGGCAGTGGGAGGCTCAGACAGACTGGAACTGAGGTAGAGAAATGAGTTTGTTAATTAAATATGCAATTTTCTATAATAGTTGATTTGTGTAAAATATCCATTATGGATTTACCTTCCTCTGTCCTGGGCAGGGCTCTTTAATGATATTTGTCTCTGATCTGATGGTCTGGCCTGATCACCCTACAAATTAGAGGTTCAGTAATACAAAAATCACAGAGAAAGCTGTAATTGTAAACAATGGTCCCTCATTTATCCTGCAATAAGGAAAATCTGCAAAGTAGTCAGCTTTATATTTGACAATTATTATATGGTTTTAAGGCTGTAAAACTCACTGACACACACTGAATGACAGTGGTTACTAGTTGTCCAAACACATAGAATAACTTCCATTTTTCTTACACCCGATTATTTTTTATGTGTACTGAAAATGACCCTCCAATGTTCGGACTCAGGTAAAACACGTACCTTTGCTGCTCCCTGGTCCTGGGGTTCCTCTTTGGACTCAGTCTGGGTCTCTCTCAGTTCCCTCAGCTCTCGGTCTAAACGTGCAAGTCTCATTTCATACTGAGACTTTATGGCGTTCATCCGCACCTCCTGCTCCTCTTTGTCCTGCTTCATCTCCTCTACTTCTTTGTTCAGCTGCTCCTTAGCACCTGTACAACAGAGTCAGTGTTACTCAGTGTTTTATTTAAATTCTAAACATCACAATTTCGGACCAAAAACGGCACTTAAAATACCTATTAACTACCAGTGTTGAGAGTTTAACAGCTTTATCTACTTACTATAATATAACATCTGTTTATGATTAGCCTGTTTTTAGACTGGCAGAAATAATTTGACTGTTATCATATTCTGAGAAACATTGCCTACATTTCATAAGACCTAATTCTTGACCCAGCAACTTTCACAGACTTAATCCAAGCAAATGAATATCTAAAACAGATTACATTTAATACACTTGGTAACTGCATACATGTACTCACTGTTGAGCTGGCTAATCTTGGTCTTGGCTGCGAGGATAGCCTTTTTGGTCTTTTCTTCTCTGTCAGCCATCTGCTGTTTGAGCTGCTCCTCCTTGTTCTTGCTCTCAGTTAACTGTAAGGATTAAATATTTTATACCACTGTCAACCAGTCATATTGTGTATAATATGTAGATTATTAACAAAGAGGTACACTGTGCAACTTTTCTGGGTACGCCACCTGTTGAAATTACAGATTAGCTCTGTGGAGACTGAAATCACTAAGAATACATATATTTCAGGATAATAAAAACAAAAACACATGTAACTGAATAAATGCAAAATATTTAAAAGGTAAAGCAATATCTGAAGCAATCGTGCACCTCAAAAAAAAATCAAGAATAATGTTTGAACTTGAAAAGAAATTCAGTCTTCATACCTCCTGCCTGAGTTTGGTGAGCTCATCCTCTCGTCCTGGGTCTCCACCTGTGTTCCCCTCACTGCCATGGCTCTGTGCAGGCTGTGAGGTCTGTGCCGCTTCATATGCCTGTTTAACCTCCGTGAGCTGCTCCTCCAGACGCTTCACTTCTGCATCGCGCTCACCTAAAGTCTAGCAAACACCAAGAATTGCACATAAGATAAATTAATACAACAAGGCACGGTAGATCTTTTTATTTATTAAGAGTAATGCTTTTTCTTACATTTTGACCACCTTAACCTTAGGAACATTATTTAGAGTGGCCCATGATTTTCTTGCAGTACATTTTTGGGTAATTTAGCCAGTTATTTACTACTAGACCCTACAGAGCAGCCACAACTCATCAGATTAACTAAATGTCAAATATTAAGAGTTCACTGCATGCATTGTTTTTTTTTTAGCTCAAGCAAATTGTTTAATTACAATTTTATTTTTCACAAACCTTCTGTAGGTTGTCCATTTGTCCTTGAAGCTCTGATCCCTATAATGAGATAATTTGTTTACCCGCATACAATTAGAATACATTTGTTTTAAAATATTGAAAACATAATACTGGAACTATACTGAAATAAAAACAACTATAAAAATGTCTTCCTTACTTTGGTCTCTGCTTGGCTCAGGGCTATCTTGAGGTTGGTGACTTCCTGGTTGAGGCTCTGTTGTGAGCTTTGTTGAGTTTGTTGAAGTTCTTTCTCTTTCTGTTGGAGGTTTTCCTTTGTCTGCTGCAGCTCCTTCTGGATCTGCTGGATCTGATTCTGTCGGGTCTGAGATAGACTCTGTGCTGTCTTCAATTGGTTTTGCAACTATAAAAAAGGAAAGTCATTATTTACAAAGTGAAGTTTGAAAAAGTGTTCATTTTTATAAGTTAATGAAATACTTGAATGTGTTTTAACAATGCCAAAAACTACATTACCATACAAACATTTATTCAGTGTGTTTTTAAAAAGGGACAAGTCAATGATTTTTTCTTTAATAAGTTTTCCACTAGGGACGTAACGTTGCAAGTTGTATGGCCGGGTAAAGGATATAGTTGAATGTTTTGCAATGCTATAAACTGCATATTTGAATATTTTCTGAAAGCGTAGGAGAAAATAAATGAATCTGTTTGTGCAGACCTGTTGGCTGTGGGTCTTTGCCTGCTGCAACTCCTTCTGAGCCAGATTGAGCTGGTTCTGATTCTGCTGGAGTTGTACCTGTGTTTGAGAGAGTTGGGATTGAACCTGAAACAGAAAATAATAATTTATTTATTAATGCAATGATTTTTCATATGATCAGTTTTCAGGTTGCAGTACTTGTGTGAGTTGATTCTGGCTCTGCTTCAGCTGGTTCTGAAGTTCTTGTAACTTCTCTTTGGTTTGTTGGCTTTCCTTTTGAGCGTTCTCCATCTCCGATTTGGATTTCTGAATCTGAATACATTAAGTGAATCAGTCACCACAAAATATATTGGAAAAAGTTATAATGCAGTGCACAAAAACTTTTGTTGACAGGTATGTCACCAGCTTGTCTCAGTGGAGATAAATAGTTAAATGCCATAATGTTGAACATTCCTGCAAAGCAGTAACATCGCCATGGAGACAAGCAGATGGCAGAACCCACCAGAAACTTTGCATAATGCATCTTAGAATAAATAAAGTATTCTGCTCACCTCTTCGACTGACTTCTGCATCTCCTCTTTGTTTTTGTCCAGTTCTTCTCTGGCTTTCTTCTGCTCCTCCTGTGCTTGAGTGAGGAGCTGCATCTCCTGGACCAACTGACACAAAAATAGTTTTTTTTTTTAATATACTTTTCCCAAGTTTAACCTACATGTTAACATGCTATCGTCATACTATAACTATTTAACTATAACTTATCGAGACTGAAATTAAAATGTGCTGACTTTTTAAAAAAGAAAATATACCATTATTATGGGTAACACAATTTTAATCATAGTAACAAAAAATATTTTTTCAAGGAGCCCTTATTTAGACTTGCATACCCTATACCTTATCATGCTGGGCTTTGAGCTCCTCGTATTGAGTCTTGTAGCGGCGTCCAATCTTCTTCACTTGAGTGATTGTTTTGTTTTTCTCCAGGATGTCATGGTTTTTGGTCTCCACCTCCTTTTTGGCATTGTCTCTTTCTGTAGTCAGTCGTGCCACCGTGTGATTTAGTGCTTGCAACTGAGACTGGCTGGAGTTATTGCTAGCACTGGCTCTGTCACACAAAGTCAAACAATGAGGCTATAGATACATGCAGTCAACAGCCTTTTATCTATATATACTTAAAATTCACTTGACACCTAAAATATGCATAAAGAAACAGTTGTCATTAAGAATTACTGGCAAGTCAGATTCAACTTCCACTGGATATATTCTTTTTGATCAATACATTTACAGATATGGTGCTAAAATAGGAGGTTATTTTCTTACTTGGATAGTTCAGTCTTTAACTTCGCGCTCTCTTCTGACAGATGTGTGATGCGTTTCAGATGAGCGTCTCTCTCAGTCATCAGTTTCTGTTTCTCCTCAACATCGCCATCTTTCTGTTGGTTAGCCAGTTGCTTTGGGCAAAGGCAAAAACAAATCACTTCTTAATTTGGTCATTAGGACAACTGACATATCCCATGTTATTCTACAAAGTGTGGAATAAAAAAAGCTGAAAGATGCCATTGCAGGTTGTTACTGGGTTATGTTATATTGAACTTGAGTGTTTCAATTGAGTGTTCTTTCAATTCATTAAAATAAGGAAGGACTACAGATGGAAAATAGCTTGCAGTTCAATCCAGTGTGGAGCATCTTTTCTCTTTGGAAATAATGATTGTTCAGGGTCCTCGTTACATATAAAAACATTAATAAAACTTACCTGAGCTTTGGCTTTCCAGCGTTTAAGGTCCTCCTCCAGTATTCTCTTATCCGCCTGTAACGAGCCGTTCTTCTCTGAGAGAGCAGACAAATTCTGGTGTAGAGGGGCAATGTCCGACTGTAATTTGGACACCTACACAACAAATATACAAAAGGTACATACTTATTCAGATGTACTTCGTGTAGTTATATACATGTATGCCTCTGATTTTAAATAATTACTTTAGACCGGAAAATCCTGAGTTCATGCTCAAGCTTGTCTTTGTCGAGTTTGAGCTGCCTGTTGGTTTCCTGAAGTGCATTGACGGTCTCCATTTTCTTCAGTTGTTGCTCCTGCTGGGCTACAGTCTTTGCAGTGGTCTGAAAACATTATAAAAGGAAAAATAAGCCAATAATTCATATGTATCACTAAGTAACAAGTAGAAATCTTGAAAAGTTTTGGCTGATATTAAATGTAGCAATTAGAATATTTGGTGATGTCATACACTAAAACAACAACATTAACCTTAAATCTGTGGAAGATCTCTTTACTACCGTAATTTCTGGACTATAAAGCGCACCTGATTATAAGCCGTATAAACAAAATTTTGACTACATTTCAGATTTGTACATATATAAGCCACACCTGCATATAAGTCACAGGTGTCCAAGTCTTCAAAAACTTTTTCAAAGTTCGCTCTGTCTGCTTTTATCGCCTCTGAAAGGGTTTTGTCGTCTTTTTGCATTGAGTCATTGAGTCTCCCGGGGGCAGGTTATGAATTACGTCTGAGTGGATGTACAGCTACTGAAGTTTGAGACGTTTCTTCTCGTTGTTTACGCCTCAGCTGCATTTAACGCACATGGGTAAGACGTGTCCCCCTCACTAATGTTTATTTAGCGTCATCATGTATTTTATCACATGGGGATAAACTGTTTTAGTGCTGACAGCATCGCTAGTTAATGGTGTAACTTCATTTAACCCGAGATCCATGTGTTCACCGCACAGACAGCGGCGTTTTCCGCACTTGCACGCACTGCGCCTGCATCTGCTGTGTTGCCAAATAAATAATCCATATAGTCCATATATTAGCCGCATCGTGTTATAAGCCACAGGGTTCAAAGTGCGAGAAAAAAGCAGCGGCTTATAGTCCGGAAATTACGTTGTTTTTTTTTTCAGTAGTAAAATGATACTGATTTTAAAGAGAAAACATTGTAAAAAGAATTGTTATTCTTAGAGAGGTATATTTCAGGGAATAGTAACACAAGTGCAAAAATATTACCTTACATCCTCCTGGTTACACTGTTTAAGTGATTTGGAATTTGTTAAATAGTTATTAATAACAATATATAGCAGCATTTATTTGTACCTGCATCCTTTCCCGTTCAATGTTCAGAGCCTCCTGTATCTCTTTCAGTTCTTGGTCCTGATATTCAACACGCTGTTTGTAACGAAGAGCTTCTCCCTCTGATGCCTCATATCGAGCAATAGCAATCTCCTTCTCTCGTCGCACAAACCTACAAGACATTTCAGAGTCATTCATTCTACACAAATGGTTTAGAAAATGCAATCCAAATAGAGTATATAAATAAAATAAAATAGATGCCAGATTTTTTTTTTAATGATTACATTTTGATGCAATTTATACCGCTTAATATACAGTATGAATGGATTAAGAAATATTAAGAGATTTAATACAATGGTTAACATAACAGGCATGTATGGGATATATAGAAGGGATACATTAGATAAGTTGTGTTTACAATGCAAATAATCATGGCACCTCCAAGACATAAAGAAATGGCAAAAATGTATATGTGCATCAATGTTTTTGTTAAACAGGAAAGCTTCTTCTCACAATAAGAACATACACATTTGTAAGGACACTTACCTGAGTATCTCCAGAATCTGCTCTGTGGTCTTGTCCTCTTCACTGAACGACAGGTCCAAAGTCTGTTGTTGACGTTCTTGTTGTGATCGACTTGTAGCGGCCAGTTCATCCATCTGTTTGTGAAGAAGTGAATTTTGTTTCCCCAGCTCCTCACAGCGACGGCGCTCATTGCCAAGATTTTCCTGGAAAAAAAAAAACAAACTTTAAATATAATTTTTAAAAAATTATTAGTGTAAAAATTGAGTAGAAATGCTGGGAATATTAGTTTTGAATTAAAATAAACATTCCTATACTTGTCATTATGTAAAAGGAACATCCAGGGTATGAATTTATAAATACCATTTTCCAATTTTCAAAAATAGTACAATTATATAATTATAATCCATTTAATCTATAACAGAAAATATGAACTGGTATAATCTCATTTTAAAAGCATTTCTACCTTCAGCTGTTTCTCCACTGTGCTCCATGTTGCGGTTTTCTCCTGTAAAAGAGCTGTGGTCTTGTTTAGTTTGTCCTCTACTTCCTGCTTTGTTGTGGAGATTTCCTGGAAGCGTTTTTTCAGATCATGCAGAGCTTCAACATCAGCAGCATGAAGCATCAACTCCTTTTCGTACTTGGCTTGAGCCTCTTCTGCAAACTTAGTCTAAAAATAAATGAACAAAATCAGCACAGCATATAGTATTTGTGTGCACTTCTACAAATTAGAAGTTGAACAAGACTAAATACTTGTTGAAGACGCTCTTGAATGGCTTTCTCCTCTTGAGTTACAGCTAAAGTGCACCTTTCTAAAGCCTCCTGCTGCTGTGTCTGACTGGCCTTCAGACTGCGCTGGAGCTCAGACACCTGTAACAAACATTATCTTTTGTTACAGGGAAGATGTTTTTTAGAGTCTGATTAAGCATACAACAGAGTAAATAGACCTACTTGCTTCTCCACAGCATTCACAGCCTTTTTGTGCTCCTCTTCCTCCTGAAGCTTCATCTTCTCCACTTCCACAATCCTCTGCTCCAGCTGCTTCTGTATCTCCTGAGACTCGACCAGACGGATCTCCAGAGGGGTGCGGGACTGAACAGACAAAATACACCCAACATAACTTAACATTCGCTCGAATACTATGACATTAGACTGATATGGTAATTAGTGTAACTTGCTGCTGACAAATAAGAGATGAGCATGAATATTTTGGTTGAATTTACTTGTAAAATATTAGTAATATACTGTATTTTATTATGCAATTTATTTATAGCAGCTATGTTGTGTCAAATGTAGGTTTTACCTCTTTCTCTTTCTTCAGACTGTCTTCCAGTGTGAGAACCACGGATCTGTACCGCTCTACTGTAGCGTTAGCGTTCTTTAGCTGCTCTTGTAGCTCATCCTTTTGTTCCACAGCAGTGTGCAGTTGACCTTTGACCTCACTGAGCTCCTGTTCTGACACAGTCGGCTGTGTAGAGACTGGGGGTCCAGGTGAATGCACCAAATACACAAGACTGATTATTAGTATGGTGAATGCGTTGTGCAGTTTAAATCCAGTTTGCCACTCTAGCTGTAAGAGTATGGTTTACATGCTTACACGGATTACAAAATGGGGAAATATAAAACAAACAATTATATATTTTGAATGGAGAAAAGTCTTTAAAATGTTGAAAACAAACCCATGAACAGAGAAAATGAATTCCAAAGATAATTTCACTTACATCTGACAACAGTATTTTTGGGTAAACTTTTGCTGTAGTTAAATGGAAAATGCATTTTATTCTTAAGAAAATAATTTGGGCCAGGTAGAGCTTCCATATCTTTACCATTTATCATCAAAGTTATCTATGCCATCTTTGAGGTATATTGTTAATGGTGGATTTCTACACTTTTTGTAATGTTGTCTATATATCTTTTTGTCCTGAACATGTTTAAACAAGGCAGTAAGCAATGTGAAAGGAGGGTGATTAAGAGTAATTCAGCTAAATTTACAAAGGTAGGAATTGTGTTTAGGAGGTGCGTAGTGACAAAACTGCATGGCTACTATGAAGCTCAATTCTTGTAGATGTCTAAATTATAATTTACTTTTAAATAGTTCTTAAATAACAAGACATTTCCACTGTGCTTTTATAAATATATAGTCTCTAACCTCTCAGTGGTACCCTTGGTGTATTTGCTATTCCGGCTCTTGTTGTAGAAGTGGTGGTTGCGGTGGCCTCTGGCCCAGAAGCAGCCGACGCCAGCTGTGCTTTCAGTGCTACCACTTGCTGCTCAGAAGAGCGCAGCAACTCTCTGGTCTTCTGCTGCAGTGTGTTCTGTGTCTCCAATTGTTTTTTTGCTTCCAACAACTGGGCCTATGAAAGAGCACAAAATATTATATTCATTTATAGACTAGATTTTGTAATGGAGAAAACATTTGAACTTGAGTTGCATACATCCATGGATCGACCAAGAGTGTGCCGTTGTGCTACTTCCTGGTTCAGCTTGGTCTTCATGGCGGTCAGCTCTGATTCAAGCTGTTCAATTTTGTTCTCAAGTCGCTGTCGAATGTCTGTCTCTGTGCGCTCCATTGTAAGCTACAGAAACCAAAAAACAAAACGAATACATTTAGGAATATGTATCATGTTTCTGAAGCATTGTAAATTGTTAGTGTACCTGTATGGTCTTAAGGTTGGTCAGTAGTAAGTTTTGGTTACGCTGCTGAATCAAAATGTCTTCCTTTTCTTTACTCAGTCGACTCTCCGCTTGTCTCAGCATTTCCTTCTCTTTAGTCAAGTTCGCTACACGAACCTAAAAACATAAAAATGCCAGATATATATATAGTAGTGTATATTGTAATTATTAAGTATTACATACCTCCTCCAGCGCCAGTTTCTCACTGGCCTGCCGAAGATCTTGACTCATTGTGAGAATGACATGTTCTTGACGCTGGGCGGTAGCTGCCATTTTCTTGTTCCTGTCCTGTAGGGCTGCAATCTCTCTGCGGTATGCGGCTAGATTCTCCTGGAGCATGTCGTATCTGAGAAATTAAAACAATATAAATAAAAAATAAATAGATAAATATTCTGATCAGGTAAAACGTTATAACCACCATCCTATTTGTCAATGTTATTTATATAATTATGCGCTTTGACCAAGTGTCATCAACTCAGCGACCAGTAAAAAAAAAAAAAAACACAACTGAAGGTGGTTTTCTGTGCAACATGCTTAACGCCATAGTTCTTCCTGAACTGAAAGGATCCACTGTGATATCCAAATTTTTGCTTTACTCATAAATCACATACCGCATACCATCAACAAAGACCAATAAACAGTGTCTATCTTTCTACTGGCTGAAAAACTTACCTTTTGACATTGAAGTCGAGTTGAGAAGTGAGTTTGGCATTTCTGGAGGAGAGCTCAGATAACTGCTTCTGTAATCTTTCATTTGTTTCATTCAGCATTCGATCATTCTCCGCTTTCTCCTTTTTATATAGCGTGAAGGAATCATTGAGCTAGAAATGTATGAAGTTTTTAGGTCAAGAAAAAATGGGCTACACTGTGCTTTATGTAGTAGTTTATAATAAAGATTCATAGAGTAAGAAGCATGTTTATTTTCTGTACCTGTTTTAAGGCAGCTTTAGCCTGAGCGGTCTGTGCGGACTCTGCAGCAACTGCTCTCTGTGGCATTGAGCGGGTGGCTGGGACTGAAGGGCGAACCTGAGCCGACTGGGACAAAGACTCTGTTCCTATATCAACATGATACACATTTTAAAGTGCATCTTCAGTATCAATAGGAACATTTCTAAATAAATGTGGAACCTATCATAAACGCAAGTAGTAGTATGATCTGTGTGTACGACAAATTGCTAATTTTGCAAGTAATATTACCCAATTTTAATAATACAATTCTTATTCTGATACCAACAAATGTCAAGAATTACTATTAATGTCAGTTATAATTCAGTATAAATAAAACCGTGAACTTGATTAATTCTGTTAAATAATAGACAATAGCAGAAGTGCAATCTCAGTTATTTTGGAGATTTCTATAGCAGAAAAAAAGTAATATAGCTAATATAGTATATTGTACATTTTTGATTTCTCATTGGTAGTGTAGTAGTACCTTGAGGAGGTAGCGTGTAGCCAGTGCTTTGTGTCAGTAATGCCTTATACATATCCCTTTGTCTGGCATTAGAGTCAGCCAACTGTTTCTGCAGGTTTCTCTGCTCTTTCAGCTGCTCAATTTCTTTTTGCAGTTTATCCACATTGGTCTCCAACTCAGATACTCTAAAAAGAAAAGTAGTAGTAGTTAGAAAATGTATTTATTTTTACTTCAAATTCCTTTGAAGGAATTTGCTCATTTTTGCTATGAAATATCCTAAAGGTGAATGCACACGTGCTGAATCTAATCTTTCATAGACTGAGTTGACTAGGGTTTACTCAATATTTTACAACAAAAATCAGCATTTTAAGTATATATTTATTTTAGTTGTCCCATCTGTATTAAATAATATTGGCTTATAGAATGTTATAATGTAATCTGAAACAGCAATAGATTCCTACAGTGTGAAAATGGCTGATATCTACCGTTCTGATGCAATTATGGTCTGCTTCTTGTTCTTCTCATCCTCTAGTTCTTTCAGTTTTTTCAGCATGTTTTGGTTTTGCTGTTGAAGTTCCTGGATGCTGCAGAAAGACACTTGTGTCCTGCTCTCCCCCGTAGTGGAGCTGCCTTCATTTTTGATCATCTGATTCCCACGTGTTTCTTCCAGCTCCAAAAGGAGAGTACACACCTGGAAGGGCAAAATCAAGGACTGTTTAAAAAGCATTTAGGTCTTACTGTATTTAATCAAGTTGGGTTTTTTAAAATGCTGCAAAAAATATGATTTTTATATTAAAAAAGAAAAAAGTATTCCATGCCAATTGTCTTGCTCTAAATTTGAAAGGTGTACTGTATTTTCAGATGGCTGTGCACTTAATGCTCGTCTCTCTTGCTTATTGCTTTTAATACTATGGAACCTCACAGGCAAAGCAATAACACAGCCTGGGGCAGAGAAGAAGGTGGTGTACCAACACCTAGAAAAGTTAGAAAGTAAAATTATACATATTAGTAAGTTAAATACTGGCACCTGTGCAGACGTGTCATCAAGTTGCCTTTCTGTGGAATTCTTCTCCCTTTCAAGGACATCACACCTTTGTTTTGCCTCATCTTTCTCTTTCTGTAGACTATATATTTCCTGTTGACAAACTCCTGTTAGTTATCAGTTCTGAGTAAATGTAAAGTAAATTTACATTGTAGCTATATTTAAAAACAGGCAGACCGAACGAGCTTGTTCCAGTTTGTTACAGAGTGAAGCCATGGACCGCTGCATGCTTTCGTACTCTTCTCTCTGTCGTTTTAGGACTGGTGCTTTAGATTCAACCTCCTGAACAATCTCATCCAGGACCCGGTTGACTCTCCTGGTCTCCTGCTTCTCAAGCTGCAGCTGAGTCTGACACTCTGCATATGCATTATACAGCTAAAATACAAAGAAATTAGAGTCACAGATCATTTATAATCAGGAAGAATGTTGTATTGTAATTTTGAATCTTACATCAAAAAACTTCATGCCAGGTTTGACGATCGCAGCGATGGCAGCTGCTGAGGGACACATAGCATCTAACTGCTCCTCTGTTAATGACTGTGCACCTAAAAGAAAAGGTATGTATTAAGTATGATTAAAACTTAATAACATTAACCTAGTCATTGTATTCTTCTTACAGCAGTGTTTGCCAGCAGCCTTCACTGATACATTCTCCAGCTCCTTTTCCATTTTCTTTATCTTCTCTCGGAGTTCAGCCTCAAGTCGTGTCTTTTGTTCTTCCACCTCTGAGACTTTCTTTTCCAAGACTTTATTGGCTGCCATAGTTATTAAATTATAAGAATACAGAATAATATAAAACACAGCTGGTTAAATATTTTTCATTACCTTCTCCCGTCTCTTTCATCATCTTACTGAGGCTCTCTACAGCGTTGTTCAGTTCACTGTTCTTCGCTTTCATGTCAGATGCTGTGCTCTACAGGTATAATCAATAATGTAAATGTTTCCTACATTTATTAGTAATAAACAGCCTTTGTAACTAAATAGGATAGAAACCGACCTCATGAAGTGAAACCAATTTAATACGTGCATTAAGCTCATTCTGATATTTCTCCTCCATGGCAAACTGTTCCTCTTTTGTCTAAAAAAACAAACAACAAAAAAACTACTGTTAGAATATTCAGTTCAATCTATTTTGGTCCAAATATGTCCAATTGGCTTGAAGAAGTAGAGCCAATCAGTGTGTCTTTTGATTGATTGTTTTGCTAAAATTACCTTTTTCAGTTTGCTGTTGAGGTCTTCTGCTCTCTTGGTCTGACTTTCACTGATATCCTTTTGTGAGGTCAACTGGCTTTCCAATCTAGACACCTAAAATATAATAGTTAAAAATGTTACTGGGGATGACAGCAGTGCTACAATATTGCATTCAATATTGTATTCCTATTGGAAAAAAGCTTTACTTCTTCCTTGCATGTCTGCAGATTTGATTGTAGCTCCACTATCTGTTTGCCTTTCTCTCGGTTTGTCTCTAGTAGTTCGTCAGTCTTTGCTTTCAGTTCAGACGTGAGCCAGTTGATTTTTTGCTGAAGCAGCTCTTTCTCCTGCTCCATGCGTTTCTCCCGGTGCTGCACAGAGGCCTCAGATGACTGAATTTCATCTAGTTTCAACTGCAGATCCATCTTCACTTTGTTTGTCTCAACCAGCTTCTCATTCAGTCGTGTCAAATCCTCTGCATAAATATATCATCACAAATTAGAGCTAGATACACATTAGGTCATTGTTATTTAATATTTAGAATGATTACCATTCAGGTTCTCCAAGTCCTGCGTCCTCTTCTCCAGCAACCGAGCCAATTCCCTTTTCTCAGCTTCAATTTCATATTTTGTTTTGGTCTGCTGTGTTAAAACAAGCCTTGTTTGGTTATAAGGAATTTTATGGAATGTATAAAACAAATATTCAACATGTTTATCACAGACAAATGTAGGAAAAGTAATGTATACCTGCTGCGGTTGAGATGTTTTTTCATCTGCCGACTCTCCCTCTATTCCCTTCAAAGTGCTCAGCTCCTCATCTGGACAAATGAACAGTCCATCAGTAACAGACTAACACTACTACACACCAATACAGCTTCATCACAGCACCAAGTGGTTCAAAGTGGTACAAACTTAGTTTTTGGTTTTCCTCTTTCACGGTTTGTAGGTCCTTTGTGGATACAAGGAACTGCTCCTGAGTTTCAGCAAGTTTCTTCTCAATGTCAAAATACTGTTGCTCTGTAGACACAAGAAAGAAACTTTATAAAATAAAGACTCTATGTGGTTTAATCTAGTAGTACTTACACTGTTCAGTATCAACATAATTGGCATCGTAATGATGTACTGTTTGTGCAAAGTTGCAAACATGTAGTCTGTAGTTTATGCAGATAAACAGGACTGTTTTTACAACACACCAACATAGTATATTTTCTTATCTACTTGGTGCATTAGCCTCGAAATACCCCAACTAATAATATGGCACTTAAATATTAAATTAATAAGCAAATATGAGTGAAATTTTAATATAGATGCCTTTTAATGACGTTCAAGTAGTAAATAAGTTAGCTTAAATGAGAGGGGTAACATGAGGACACATTATTGAATCATAAATCCTAAATACATTTGAGAAACTTAAAAATAACCTGGTCCTAAACTTAAAACTTGAATTAGTAAAAAACATCACTTATAAGTCTTATCTGAGAGACTGAATGGGACCTACCAGAGTTAGCTTTGAGTCTCTCCCGCTCCGTTTTCAGCGCCTCGTTAGCATTTTGGAGCTCCGTCACAAATCTCTCTAGTTTGTTCTGGATGCCTTTGGGAAGTTTGTTCAGCTCCGTCCGCTCCAAAGCCTGTAGCAGGACGGCCGCCATCTCCACCAAAGTCCCACAGCACCCAAAACACGGGAAAATTCAGAACAAACTTTACAAATGTAGTTGCAAGAGCCGTCTATCATCCGCTAATGAGAGAAAGTCACACAGCACGAGGACCGGAAGTGTAATCTATTCCTTCAGCATAAACTTTCCTTACGAGAAAAAAATGACAACAAATACTGACTAAGTGGCACATTTAGACTTTCATTAAACATTGCATATGGGTGTTTCGATAATATTAGATAATTTAGGAACAAAATCGTTAATATAATTTATGAATTTAACATGAAGATAATCGCAATAAAGGCTGCTTTTTACAAATTCGCAAACTTGAACGACTTTATAATAGTAACCGTATAAAGACAGTGAAGAGAGACAAGAAATTATTAATATTTGGTTCCAAATTATCGCAGGATGTGCACAAAAATGTTCGAGCTTGATTTACTGACGTAAGATGTGCGACGGAAAGACATAGACGCGCAAAACATATTGGTAAATGTAGTTTTTTTCCGCTTTGCTGACGAACGACCACGATTAATTGCCAGCTGGCATTGACGAAGAACATTTTGAAGGATTATAGTGCATTTTTCGTCGTTGTCTGTATTTTAAGTCAAAGGTAAGCCTTCAGAAAACATATTTTATATGGTGGTGTGAGCCTGACTGCTTGTTACAGCTTAATAAAGTTGCTGTATTGAAGCTTTTACTTCTAATTCATATCACACTAACCGCGAGGAGAATACCAGCTACACGTTTAAGTCATTTAAATGTTTTACTGAACATTTAGCATTATTTTTATGTGTTTTTTATGTATTATTTAATGATCCGAACAATGAGCCTCTGTGTACTCAGTTCTGTTACTCTTTCTATCTAGCATGGGTCGTGGTTACGTTGTTGAAGATTCTGTGGAGAGTTATCTGTCTCAGTTATGTGAACTCAAATCCACTACAACCACAGGCTTGCTTATTGGACAGGTAACATTTTTGTCACTCTGTCAATATTGTCATGCATGATTTACATTTAATAATTTATTGCAGAGTTCAGCTCAGAGGGACTATATTGTTATGGCTTCAAGAACACCTCCTAAAGAAGACTCACCTGGAAACTCATTGGATAAGGATTGGGTCACAGAGCATGCCCGCCAGGTATACAAAATTAGTAATAATATTGTTTTAAGATGCTTAACAACACTAATCAACTTGTGTGACGTAACATTTTGATGGTTTGTAGGTGTCCCGGATGCTGCCTGGAGGTTTATCTGTTTTGGGAGTTTTTATAATAACTGAAGTTGATGCCAAAGACACACAAACGACTCTGCGACAGGTAAACAACCACTGTCGAACTTCAAGCAACATTACATCTCTGTCGCTAAATTAAAGTAAAATTATTTTTTATTTGTGTCTAGCTTGTATTTTCTGTGGAAAACTTAATCTCTTCTGAGCGTTTCTGGAGCCCAGCGGATGACGATGTTACAGACTGTGTGACTTTGCATGTCAACTCCAAAACAAGAAAGTATCCTTTTCCATGATATTATTGCTGGTTTTGAAGACTCTTTGGCCATAATACAGTTTCTTAACCTAATTCTACAGAACTGTGTGTAGAACCTTTGACATTAAAGACCCAAAGGTTAGTACTTGTTATTTCTTTCCAAATCAGTATTAAATTGTGTGGAGGTTAGGGCTTAGTCATCTGAATTCCTGGGTTTACAGACACATAGCAGAAAAACAATAGTCTTGCTTATAAGGATGTGTTGTGTTCCTCAGTGAGCTGATGTCTCTTGAATATTTGCTGTGTTTCAGAGTATGGCAAAGCCTGCTGAATGGAAATATCAGTCTGGGGTGTGTTCATCGTGGATCACTGTATCCTGTTGCTTAAATGTCAACCTATATTTCCCGCTACCAACTGGTCCAAACACCCCAGAAACAATGGAGAAATGCATTAAGGTTTGAATGCCTGTAGGCCACATTCTAACCAGTCTACAATACACCTATTTCTAAGGGATGTTTTTGTTTTAGAATGAACTTCAGATTTGGGCACAGCAAATAGAGAGTGGAGTGTGTTTGCTTGATGGTAAAAGGCTTCCAGATGATGCTGAACTCACCACAGGACAGGTAGGATGTAAATTCTTTTGAAAATATTGCTTGTTGGCAAAATATTTCAGATTCTTGAACTAAAATTGATAATAGCCGCAAATGTGCAATAATGAATGTCACATAATTCATTTGTCCTATTTGTTTGTAGAGGAGAAATGCAAAGCAAGCATATACAGCTCAGATATTAATGTCCCCGGTAAGAATTAATATATACACTATAGTTTGAACAGTTTTGTTGGTATTTGTTTTTAAGTTTGTGTATATTTTATTTGGTTTTCATGTCCATTGCATTATACATTACTGCATCTTATTGAGTCCAGTGTGAACAACGGATAACCGATGTGGTGCAGAAGTGTGGAGGAAGTGTGTCCATCAAGGGAGCTGTCCACAGTCGAGCTTATGTGCACAGCAACAAACCAAAGGCCAAACTATATGAAAAGGTAAAACAACCTAATTTGACTAAACTATCCGATGCCTATGTCTAATATTTATATCTGAATACTTTGTTTATTCTAGCTAATAAAGAGGGACATTATTTCTACGGTGGTCACAAGGGTTCATATGCTTCTGGAAGAGCTTGCGACAGCAGAGGGGCAAAACAACAACTCCAGAGGTATTATCATACAGGGCTTAACACTGTAGTCAGGGTCAGGGTCGGGGTGATGAGAGATCAGCCAATCCACAAGGCAGAATCAGACTTGTGTAAATACATAATTTTTAGATATTCTTGACAGAGTTGTTTCAATTTCATTAAAATCCTGCAATACTCGAAACACCTTCACCTAAAATGTTGGTTGGTGTGAAAAATATATATTAGAAAAACTCAAAAGTCAAGATCCAATCCAGTAAACATGGATTAGACCAGAACTACAGTGTTGGCAATTTTATTTTTTAACTGCCTGATTGACACGTTTTTTTTCTTCCCTTTAGTTGAACTCTTCCTCCCCAGGCGTATCTTCTGTCCATTGAAGGGGAGGGGTCCGGTTTCTGTTTGTGATTATCAATTCAGTGACGAAGGATCCTCAGAGGCCACTGAGCGACTGAAGGAGATGCTGGACCTTGATGCGGCAGAAGAAGAAATCGACACAACTCAAGAGATCATACCTGAAAATATCAGCACAGAAACTTTAGAAAGTAAAGCAGGTGTGAGGACAAACCACTTTATTTATTGTTCAACATTCACACCATTTTACCATATCAAATTTTAGTGTCACAATTTTTGTAAAACATTGTAAACATTGTAAACATTTATTTAACCTAATGGCCAAACAATAGATAATAAGTGTATTTTCTTTCATCCACGTGATCTAATGTTTTTATAGTATGGTGTAGTCAGATTTGATTTGTTATTTATTATTTTACAAATTAACATCATTAGTTCTAACTATTACTCCTATACCTGTATGCAGCTTCTTACTTTAAAATTCTTCCTCTGCAGAGCTGCATTTTGCAGACATCACATCTTCTCCTGTAATTTGTTTGTTGTAATTAAAGCTCACTTCAATTGCCATTGATAACATTTTCTGGAAAGGTGTGGTTAGTGTGTAAATTTACGAGTGTTTGGCTTAGACTTTGGACATCCATGTTTCAACAGTACAGTGACACCACAATATCAAATATTTTTGTTTACAGAACCTATGCAGGAAAAGGTTGAAGACCCTATACCCCAGAGGAACAACTACATTGGTAAAATACATAATATTTACACAAAAATATTTGGCTCCTTAAATTGTATACAGTAAAAAACTGAGATTACAAAAATACAATGAAGAAGTCACTTCATCTTTGGCTGACTTATTAAAAAAAAAAAGTACAATTATCAAATGTTTTTACAACTTTATTTTCGTAATTTATGGCAAAAATTTAAGGTATGATCCACAGAAAATGTAAAATGTAATTCAGTTGTGGATCATGACTGAGAGATTATACAGACATTTTATAATTTTTGTTTTTTGTTTTTAGGTGTTGTCGTGGCCTCTGCTGTCGCCTTACTCGCCAGCGCTGCCTCACTTCTGTACCTCACTGATGTTTAACACACTGTCCACAATAAAGTAAAACTAAATTACTTAATTGCATTTCAATAATTCGAGTCACATAGTATAAGAAACATAAACCTTACAACACTGTTGCATTGTATGATTTATACTCACGCAGGAAAAACACTGAACTTCAGTAACATACTAATATTTAGACACCTAATATTTTGAATATATATTATATTTGCAATCAAAAGCCAAAAAACAGACAGGGGCTAAATGTATGTAGACATAAAGTAACTGAATTCACTACAGTAACAACCCTAATCCTATAGGGTTGTCAAAATGGAGACCCAGATACTAACCTATACTGAAACTAGTATCGAAACAAATTAATTATTAATTATTCCTGAAATAAACTAGATCCTTGATCAATCCTGAAAGAAACGGCAAAAATGGTGCCAAATTTAACCTTTTAACAACACCTTTAGATCTTAATCTATATCTGATATTTCTATGTGGTCATGTAATATATCTAAAAAAAATTATATTTTTCCTGCATACTGGAGTTTATTTATTGTATTTGCGTTATAGTATCAAGTATTGAACATTTTCTTATTATCAACTGTTGTGGAAATATCTCTTGGTGGTAATACTTTTGTGAAGCATTGGTGAGTTATGAAATACAAAGATGGTTATTCTTTTACAACCTCCCAGGCCTCCCCTGGCCACAGAACGGCATCCTCCCCCAGAGCATCTGCGTTCTGACTATTTATACCAGAATTATAAAGCTACATACATATCAAAGCAGAGGGAGTTTTTCACAGCCATGAGATAATCAGCTTTTACACTTGAAGACAGGTAAAACAACAGGGTGGAGACAGATGTGTCACACATGTTAATGACTGTCCTGAGTCTCTTGGATAGATCAAATGTATTTACTTTATTTATTTAAAGACGTATGAAAATAATATTTTCTTCACAACCTGAATTCACATGCATTTCCATCAAAGAACATTTAACAGAATAATTTTAGTATTTTGAAGATTGAGTCTATATTCATATGGACATAAAGTGAACCTCAATTACCAGTATTAATTGTTATATTAACTACATTATTGATTGGTCTGACTTGCCCTGGCAGGCTTGTTATTCTGAGAAATGTCAATGCAGGTTTATTCAAATTGGAGGTGGAGTTTGGACCCAGCAGATTACTACTGCCTCTGTTTGGTTTGCAGAAACAGAAACCTTGAACTTAGGCACAGCTTTAAACTTTGACTCGTGCACCAGAAGAAAGCATGTCTTTGTGATTCTTTGTAGTCACACAGAGGGAAGTCGCATCAGTCGGAGCTGTTTTTGAGGAGACGAGTTGTCCCGGACAGTGTTTCGGACCTCTATCCACAAAGCCAAAAGACACTCAGGAAAGCAGAAAAAGTAATCTGTTAAAACGGACCAGCGGGCATCATGTTGAGCAAAGATCTGCCAGATATCGAGGTATTCCTGTCCTGTCATGTCACTTACATTTTGTATTGATTTTTGTGTATTTAAGCATTTATTTTCTTTATTATTATTTTCTTCTTTATTTAGGGAGCATAGATTTATCAGCAATTAGTTAAATTAAACTCAATTCTATACAATATGCAAATTAAATGTACTTAATACAACTGCTAACTGTATTTTCAACTCTTAATTTCAAATAATACTGTACATAAATATTTTAGTCTGGCAGATAAGATTTATACATGTGGCCTTATACTTGGGATTGTATGTTTAATTGTATTACTATTTAATAATGAATTGATGTACAGATGTTTGAAATATACTGGATGTCTAATCAGCTACTTTAGTTTCTCAAGTCATCTGAATCTTATCTTGAATCTTGAATCTTATCTTGTGAGATTAATTTGTAACTCAGAACCAATTCCTTCACCAATTAACTTGCGAATTAAAAATATCCCGCTGCTCTCTTTCTTTCCTGTGACCAAAACAACTATAAAATAATCAAAATTTTGATTTAAGAGTAACTTGTAACATTAATTTACTTTTTTGTTCTGCCCTGCATTTTATTTTTGAGCTAAATAGTTAAAACCAAGTTCCATTGTGTGGCCTGTTGTAACCTCTTGCAGTGTTATGTAGACGGCATTAGTGCTTAGATAAGAGACACATGGTCACTGTTGAGGGATATTGGCTCACATGTACCAGTTGGGCAATACACTCAAGTGGTCAGCGCCTCTGGGCAAACACTCGTTAACCAGTTATTAACTTAATGACCCAAGGTTTTTAAATAACTAGTCAACTTTCTGCAACAGTTCTTTTGGTGCATTTTGTGCATTGTAAATAGTTTACACATTTGTATGATATAATTCTAAAAATAATAGTTATAACCAAACTTATATATATGGACAGTCAAGTATGTTTCACATTACAAGAAAACAAAACGATGTTAAAAAAAAATTTCAAGCAATAGTACATTTGAACAGGTGGGAATTTGCATTGCTTTGTGCACCTAAAATGTTCAATTTATTCTTTAGAGCATCCTGGCTCTTAACCCCCGGGTGAAAAGTCATACTCAGATCATGTCCACAGCCAATAAGAAGAAAGAGAAGAAACACTGGAAAAGAAACCAGGACAGGAACTGTGACGTGAGTGCACCAATACACACACACTCTTTATATCAGAGGAATCAAATCTAATGTGATTAATCTGTCTCTGTTTTAGTCCTGTGTAAAGTTAGAAAACAACTTTGATGACATCAAACACACAACACTGAGTGAACGTGGAGCTCTACGAGAAGCACTCAGGTTTAAACAAAAATACTGTTACTCCTACTTATATTATAGTGGTCATTGTTGCGAAATAATAAGGCACTATTTCAAGCAGGAGAATGCGAATTTATATCTCTAACAAAAATCTCTGCTCAGGTGTCTCAAATGTGCTGATGCTCCTTGTCAGAAAAGCTGCCCTACAAACCTGGACATCAAATCCTTTATCACAAGTATTTCCAACAAGGTAAAGCTCCATTTGAATAGTAACACATGTCCGACACAAGTTCCCCTCAAAATATCTATTTGTGACTTGTATTTGTCAGAACTACTATGGAGCGGCGAAGGCCATCCTGTCAGACAACCCACTGGGCCTCACCTGTGGGATGGTGTGTCCCACGTCAGAGCTTTGTGTCGGTGGGTGTAACCTTTACGCTTCTGAGGAGGGGCCCATCAACATCGGGGGGCTACAGCAGTTTGCTACAGAGGTATGATAAATAAGTGTTATTCAAAGGAAAATCTAAATCTGAATCAAGCTTTCTATGATCAGTTTTATGAAAGTTAATTTTTTGCTGCTGTTTATCCTGTTTTAGTAAAAAAATTGGATGGAGTTTGGTATTTTTATGTTTAATGCTTCACTGTGGGAGGTGGTGACACTCTATAATGCACCTTTATCATGCATTTCTATTGTCCTGCCCTTAGATACAGGATTGAATTGACAGACACGACAAATTTTAGTAACGGATATAAAATCTGTTATGTTTTGTCAGGTGTTCAGTAAAATGGGCATCCCTCAGATCAGGAACCCTGAGCTCCCTCCGGCCAATGAGATGCCGGAGTCGTACCACGCTCCGATCGCTCTGATTGGCTGCGGCCCGGCGTCCATCAGCTGTGCTTCCTTCTTGGCCCGCCTCGGATATGACAACATCACTGTATTTGAAAAACAGAAGTACACTGGGGGGCTGAGGTATGGGATTTGTATAAGAAGTTTAGTTTAGTACCAATTTTATTTAGCTGATTTGTCCCTCCATATACACTATTACTATTATTACACATTCTTAAATACAGATATCCTATAATGCATAATGAATTAAGAAGTTATATGTGTTAATAGTTATTATGTGCTCTTTTCCCAGCACATCAGAAATCCCTCAGTTCAGACTTCCATTTGAGGTGGTTCAGTTTGAAATTGGTTTGATGAAAGACCTCGGAGTCAAGGTGTGTACATAAACTTCTGTTATCACCTATATAAAGTATAAGGCCTGTTGTTAAAATTACTATTCTGTTCATATTGTAGGTATTGTGTGAGAAGGGGCTTGGTATTGGTGGAATGAATCTGACATCACTGAAGGAAGAAGGATTCAAAGCTGTATTTATTGGAATTGGTAAGCCAGAAATCAACCATACATGGAAATATATAAATGCATTATTATTATTATGTGTGTGTGTAGGTCTCCCTCAGGCCAACCGAGCTAAAATCTTCCAGGGTCTAACAATAGAACAAGGTTTCTATACTTCTAAGGACTTCCTGCCGATGGTGGCCACAGCCAGCAAGAAGGGTAAAACACACCCAGACTCCATATTGTATTTTTTGTAATGCAGTGAGATTTTAATTTTTGTTCACATTTACAGGTATGTGCCAGTGCCATTCCTCGTTACCGGAGCTGAGAGGAGTGGTGATAGTTCTGGGAGCTGGAGACACTGCGTTTGACTGTGCTACTTCTGCTCTGCGCTGTGGGGCCCGCAGAGTCTACGTCGTGTTCAGGAAAGGATTCACCAACATCAGGGCCGTGCCAGAAGAGGTATAATGTATAATGTTGTAACAGTGCATTTGTTACTGATATAGTGTAATGGCAGGTTCATGCAGTTGTCTATTTGACGGCAAGAACAATATTGACTTTAATTTAAAAATCTCTGGGGTATATTAAATTCATCTTTCTCTCCTAATTTTATAACAGTGCTTTTGTTTGTTTGACATTTGAAACTCATGTATGGAGATTAAGTGCTTATCCTATACCAATTACACCTAAACAGACAATTAAAATCTTTGCCAAACCAGCCGTCATTCCAATACTATGAACATCACATCATTTTTCAGATGGAGTTGGCCAAAGAGGAGCAGTGTGAGTTCCTGCCCTTCCTGTCTCCTCGTGAGGTGATCATGAAGAACGGGCGAGTGGCCGGGCTCCAGTTCTGCCGCACGGAGCAGAGGGACGATGGACAGTGGATCGAGGACGAGGAGCAGGTCGTCAGGCTGAAGGCCGACTACATCATCAGCGCCTTCGGTTCCATGCTGGACGACCCAAAAGGTACAGAACATCAATAGAGAGGAGCAAATGTTTGAAAAGACACATAGAAACCTGAACATTCCACCATGTCATCGTAGCAAAATGACTTAATAACAAAAGTTTCTCTGTTTGCCCTCTCTGGAAAGCCATAAAGAAAGAGTTTTGTTTTTTTACTGACCTTTTTTCATTCATAACATATTTCCCTCTTACATATTTGCAGGGATTTTGCTTCTATTACATTTAGAATAATAATAAT
>KN508612.1:6097-21865 GCA_000787155.1 Scartelaos histophorus | reverse complement strand
GGGTTTACACTGCCCCAAATTCCTGGAAAACATGCATTCTTACTGTGCTTGGGCTTGCATTCACATAGATCTGACTTGTAACTTGACCTGGTTATGTCTTTTTCTCAACCAGTTTGCTAAAGTTTAATATATTGTAGACTATTCTTTGCAAAGTAAAGCTATCTCTATGGGAACAAGCAGGTGAAAGTTATACAGTGCACCTTTCATTTAATTCCAGAGGTCTTAAATATAACAAAACCATCCCCAATGATCTGGGTTTAGAAGGATAACAAGCTCATGCTTTCTTCAAGATGGATTTCAAATACTGGCTTACTGTTTAATGGAAAAGACATCTATTTCACTCTAAAACCATTTAAGGGTTTCCGCGATCTTAATCCAGTAAGAAAACATAGAAGAAAAACAATGGGTTTTATCATAATAAAGTAGCGGTCACTGCACAAAGGCTGACTCTGCACTGGCTCTGAACTAAAGGCTGTTGGCCCTGTTTCATGTCAAGTAGCTGCACTGATTTGGAGGTGATATTATAAGATTAAACGTTGTGATGTTGATTTAAGGAGCAGTGGAGGAAGAAAAAGGTCAGATTTTCCAATTGCCCAAAGGCGTCTTGGGACTCTGCATTAAAAAAATCTTTTTCAGTCATGACTCTCGTAATAACAGATTTGAAATACAACCCGTAAAGACCCTACCTGCAAAATTATAAATGCTGTCTAATGTTTGACTTTATTTTCAGGACATAGGCTTACATATTGTTGGCCAACTAATATGAATCTACCTTTACTATTGGATTTGGTGTCAAGCCTTGTTTGAGATTACGACAAAATAAAGTTCAGATTAAAGTCAAACTTGAGCAACAGAGCCTCAGACAGAGCAGTGCCTACAGTTAGCATCACAGCCACAGGGAATGTTGACCATATCAGCTGCAAAGTTACAATAAATGGACCCTCCCTCAAAGTAATTCTAACTAATTCTTCAAAAATTCACAACACACACTTTTGGGCGCAGTCGTTTGTGTTACATTAATATTCTTGAAAGTTCTGTCGACAACCAGAAAGATGAAAAGGAGAAATACATCCAAAGAAAATAACAATTCCTCGTGAGGATTTCCAGTGATCTTACCTTATCCACATCTTCTCGGTTCAGTCCCAGCACACTCCCCATGAGCCTCAGGACATCGGCACGTTTGGACTTCGGAGTATGGAAGTATCCCATAAACAGATTCCTCATCAGGACTCTGGAAAAAACATAATAATCCAATGTAGAGCACAAACATTTTGAAATGCTGATATATATATATATATGATACATTTGATGATATAGTATCATTAATCATGGGCTGCTGTATCAATATCCTGATAATTGGCTTTTTTGTGACTGTACTACTATTTTATTGCTTATTTAGTGTAAAGAAACTTGTTTATGTAAAACACTTGACATAATCATTGTTTTAATAATTAAAATAGATTTATTACATAATAACTTTGCACAGGTGGTGGTTTAGTAAAAAAATATTGTTCCTAAAATGTATAAGGTTCTTAAAAAACAGCAATTTATCACACAGGATCATAGGCAATATAAGCATTATCACATCTCCATGTCGTGATAAAATCGTATCATAAGCCATGTATTTTGTATTGTATCAAATCATGAGGGACCCTGCGATTCCCAGTTCTAATTCAATGCTTATAATATTACAGTTAAATTAACAGGTTTTATACAGGTTACAACTACCAAGATCTCGTGCCACAAAATCTTGGGAGATAAAGATTGTGCAAACAAAAAAAAGATTGATTTTTGTGCGTGAGTTTACTTGGATTAGACAAAAATTGATTCATGAGTTGACTAATGAGTTAATGACCCCTTGTGAGAAGCTGTGGTTCCAAAAAACAGTGCTACAATGACAGCAAAAATATAAAACAGATACAAAATTGATAGGCCATAATTGTTTTGCATTATAAAATGTTTTTTTTAATATGAATAATTTTCTTTTAAATGCTACTTATCATCTGTATTTCATTTAATAATGTAGTTACTTTTATCCGAATTACAATACAAGGAGGAGTAAAGAGAGATTTTAGTCTCTTGTATTAATCAGTGTCAGAGTCTGGTCTCTTTCTAATGGACCCAATCTCATGTTTTATCTAGTGGGACTTGTGCCTTGTCCACTACCATTTCCACACTTGTAATGTAATAGTTCTGTGATCTTACTTGTCTATTTTTCCTTCAGTGCTGTTGAGGAGATTCATTAGTTTCCTCTGGGCTTCCTCCAACATCTCCTGTCTGATGTCCACTGTAAAACAAATAATAATATAGTTAGATATATAACTTATATAAGCATTGAGTATACTTCTTATAAGTGAATGCACAATCAAACATAAATACACATAACGTATTACAGCTGATGATTGCAATACTTATTTTATTGCTTCTCACTGCAGTAGGCGCCCGATTGTCACACTGTTTGTTTAGAATTTTGATAGTTTTGGCAATTTCACCGTGTAATAGTCTTTGCTAAATAAATGATGACAGAAGACAGCAAAAATACAGCTTTTGGAAGAATAGAGCTAGCACTGCTCAATATAAAGCGTAGATGTTTCCCAAAAAAAAAGAAAAAAAAGAAAAAAGAAATCTGTTTTGACTGACTACTTCAGTGCATGTGATGACAATAAGGCCAATGCTAAAAATGTAATAAGATTTAAACTCTGAGAGAAGAAAAGAGGAGTCTGAGAGATTGATGCAGAGACTGGCACAGACGCAGATCTAATGCAGGTGTTTTCCATAAGAAGCGTTAACTATGAACCAAGAATCAAATAAAAACTCCCTAAAGACCCTATATTTCTCCTGAAAACATATTTATTTTCTCTTTCAACAACAAGGATTTTTAATGAGTCTGATTTTAAGAGACAGTAGACACTTTGTTGTAGTGCCGGTAAGCTAATAAACTATGGCTTGTAAAAGGAAGCCATATGATATTATAATGAAGTCCATTATAAATGAAGGTGTGTATAATTTAGTTAACACATGGGACATGACATTCTAGATAGAGAGATACTACAAATTATTTTATATTTATTTCTGAAACTGCACTTAAAATGACAGGACCATACATGATGCCTGGATATTTGAGGATGAGAGCAAAAGTTCAGCAAAAGTTCACTTCCGACAGTGACATTTTGCAGTATAACACAGAGAAAGAATTTGTATCCACTGTAATATTACTGTCTGAACTGTTTTAACAAAATAAATTGATATAATCCTCTTACCTTGTTTTTTCATTTCCTCCAGTTGCTCCTCCTTCAGGTCGAGCTGATCAGTGAGACGAGACGCAGACTCCAAAGCAGCGTTGGCTTCATCAAGATTCAACTAAAAAACAATATACAGTTGAGAGCATTTATTGCATTTGACTTAAACAGAGAAATTTAAAATGAGATTAAAATAATGCTGTATTCACCTGTAGAGCAGATGCTTGCCCTTCTAACCTCTCTGCTTTCTTTCTCCAATCCTCCTTCTCTCTTTTGTGCTTTTCCAGTTCAGCTGAGTACATGGCTTTTTCTTCTAAAATATAACATAAAGATGCCATTTAAATCCAACAGGCTTTGTAGTTGTATAATAATAATGACCAATGAACAATGACACATTTTACAATATATAAAACAGAACTTGCCTTGTTGAAACTGCTCTAGCACCATCTGCAGGTTGGACAGTGACACTGCGTACTGTTGCACTTGGTCTTGGGATGTCCGGAGTTGAATATAAGCTTCGTCTCTTTGCCTCATGACTCCACTGAGCTGCTCCTGTAGGGACTCCACCTGCATAGTGGCCTGTTGACTGGAGTAAAGGAGACATTTGTTTGGATATTCAAAAAGGGTTTTGTTTCGGACAATTAAAGTGTCAGTCCAAAAATGACATTTTGCATAGAGTAAAATGTTAGTTCTGATTCTGTTCAGACCACCAGAGGGCGGTGTTGAAAGTACTGAATGTTCCCCTCGCACTAGTGTAATGTTCATTACTAGTGGTTAGTTTTACGTCAACAACATACCAGGTATAATGAACTGTACAGTTTAGATAATAAATGTACTTAGAGTCTATATGATATAGTTACAGTGTTTTAAAATGTGACTATTAATTGTCCTCTTAATCAGTTCAATAATAATTTCTTACCTGGCGTTCTCCACTGCGCTGGAGGATGTGGCCAGCCTCTCCTCTAACATCACCACCCTCCTCCTCAGCTCAGTCTCTCTGTCTTCAGCCGCCAGTGCCTCTCTCGTGTATGACTCCTCAATCTCCAAAAGGTGATTACGAAGTCTCTCCAACTCCAGGTTCAGACGCTGCTCTTTGTCCCTCACATGCTGAAGCTATGGCAGTTTAAAAAATACATTACATTAGCAGACATTACATAAGAGCTGAAGTTGTCAAGATATCATCACATCATCTTTCTGCCCTATCATATGAATTTTCACAAAATGTTTTACTTGCTAGCTAAAATATTCCCCTAATAATAATAAACTAAATATCTTAATTTACTAATTTCCAAAGATTTTTGAACAATTATATATATTAGCAGTGCCTACAGTTAGCATCACACCCCCAGGAAATGTTGACCACATCAGCTGCAAAGTATCAATAAATGGACCCTCCCTCAGAGTAATTCTACAAAAATTCACAACACACACATTTGGCTGTAAATCAGTCCTTTGTGTTACATTTATATTCTTGAAAGTTCTGTCGACAACCAGAAAGATGAAAAGGAGAAATACATCCAAAGAAAATAACAATTCCTCGTGAGGATTTCCAGTGATCTTACCTTATCCACATCTTCTTGGCTCAGTCCCAGCACATGAGCCTCAGGACATTTACTGTACAATGATATTTTCTGATAGTAAATTCCCATTACCTCGGCCTGCACAGCTGTGGTCTCCATTTGTTTTTGCTTTAGAGCCATCATCACTTGGTCCCTCTCGTGTTGAAACGCCACTGCTTTGTCCTGCATTGACTTCAACTCATTCAGGAGCTGGTTCAACTCTCCAGACTTGCCCTGTAGGAAAAATACAGAAAATGAAAATGTTCTTGTTTGGTCTTATTACATGTTAACTTACCACCAAAAATCTGGCCATTATGATGAAACTACACTGCACTAAAATAATTCAATAATATCACTATTGCAATAGAAAACATTGTTAGTGAATATTGCATCTTTTTGAGGAAAAATCTAAGCTAATTATTTTGGTCATAAATTTAAATGTAAATGTACCCAATGTGTATGTATATATTTTATTTTATTTATTCATTTTTTCTAATTTGGCATTATGCAACGAAAAAACAAAAATAAATAAAACCAAAACAAAAACCCCACTCCTACACAAAATTACACAAAAACCACTGGGTCCACAAATATCAAATGTCAGTCAAGTCCAGTCCTGTTGTACCCACTGATATTTGATTAAAAGAGACTGACCTGCTCCTTGTCCTTGAGCATCCTCTCCACAGTGGCCGATTTCTCACTCATGGCGCTCAGTTCAAACTCCTTTTCTCGTAGCAGCAGAGAGACTTGCATATTTGTCTCCTGCAATGCTCTGAACTCCGACTCTTTCTCTCTCGACTTCGCCGCCACCGCTTCGTTCTCCTCCTTCAACTTCTTCACGTCCATCTCCAAAATCAGCGCACGCTCCTTCAAATTGGTCACGGCTTGTTTCAAAACTTCATTGTCGTTTTCTCTGTTTCTCAAAGCCTCGCTAACGTTACCCAACTGGTCACCTTTGGTTTTTATAAGCAAATCTTTCTCGCGAACTGTTCTTTGCAACGCGTCTAGTCGCTCTTTAACTTGTCTCACCTCTTCTACGTGACCTCTCTGCTCCATTTCTGAAGCAGATGCAGAGTTCGCGAGTCTGTGATTGTTTTCTTGCAATGTTCTAATAACGTTGTCTTTCTCTGCTAGCTGGCTACGCAACAATGCTACCTCTTGCGTATCATCCTTTACTATTGAAGATGTCTGCTGGATTTTTGCCTCCGACGGTGCACTTGCTTGAAGCTCACCAGTTGGAGCTACACAATCCAGTTTCCCCAATAGGACGTCCTTTGTGGAGCTCAGTTGCGTGATCGTTTGTTGAACTTGAGCTAACTCTTGACTCAAACTTCCCAATCTTCTTTCCTTGTGTTCGTAGTTTTGGATGAGGCGTGCATAATCAACCGACAACTTAGAACTACAATCGCTATCGGCCGAAATCTGGTTTTGTAATTTGAGAAGTTCCTCTTGAAGTTGTGCCGATTCGTGTTGCATGTTTTTAACCGTTGTGATCACCTGCATCTTCCACTCCTCCATTTTCTTAACCTGTTGTTTTAAAGTATCTCTTTCTTGTAGTAACTCTTCAAATTGATTACTACTGACGCCACCAGATCCAGCACCTGCCTCGCCTCCCGAAGTTTGCAAGACTGTCACAAGCGTCTGGCATTTTTGTGTTAGGGCATCGATTTCTATATCTTTCTCTCTGATAATTCTGGATAAATTCTGAATAGTCTCTTTGAACATTTCTTGACTTCCAGTTGGATCGCTCATATTTGAAAGCCGTACGTTTTCTTGTTGCAGTTTAACCAACGCAGCCTCCTTCCCAGCCATAATATCCATAAGGCGATGATAGTCAGACCTTAACTGGCTGTTTTCTCTAGTTTTCTCATTCAAAACAGCTAGAACTTGCTCCCTCTCCACTGCGTAAGCTTGGATCTGTTGCTGAAGGTATAAGATGTCCTGGTTATGACCTCCTCCGCCCATAGACACTCTTGCGTGAAGCGCTTGGATCTCCAAATCTTTCTGTAAAATCATTTGTGACAGTTTACCGACCTCATCGCGAGAGACGACCAGCTGATCCAACTGTTTTGTAAGGGACATATTCTTCTCATTCAACTGGCTAATTTCTGTCTCTTTTTCCTTTATACCTTTGACCAGTTTGTCAATCTCAACTTTAGACAGATCGTGTTTTTCGTTGCCATTTTCTTGATTTAGCGTTTGGGTCTTATCTTCTTGTAATATGACTTCACCAGGTAGAGACTGAACCGTTCTCTCTCCTAATCTTTCAATACTTTCTTTCAGTCTTAATATTTCTTCGTCTTTAGCGTGAATCAAGCGATCGTAATTCAGTGTTGATTGTTGTAGCCTTGCGTGGGCCTGCTCTAGCTCACTTTGCTGAGTTTGAATGGATTTTTGAGACAGGAGAAGAGAAGCTTGCTGTTCCTCCAGTGTCCTCTTTAGCGCATTTACTTCTTCTTCCAAACTATTGCGAGAAGATTTAAGTTGCGTGATTTCCGTTTCCAGTTCAGTAATTATGTCCAAAGTCCTAGGCTCGGATTGTGTTTGCGGTCTACTTTGTTGGTCCCTTAATCTATCAATCTCCTCTTTCAAATGACTGTTTTCCTCTTTCATACCTCCCAACTGTCGATCTTTCTCTTCCAAAGCTTGTTTAAGAGTTTCAGTTTCCTTAGTTATAACCAAAATTCTACTTTCCAGTTCTCTCTGCAATTCCGCTGCATTTTCTTTTAAAGTCTCCACAAACACGTCTTTCTCTTGCAACAAGTCAGTGAGCTGTTTCTGCCCGGCAACAGTCATGGAAAGCATCTCATTGGTGTCTCGGTGATCGGACGCCAGTTGCTCTATGTCTCTTTTCAGCTGCCCGATTTCCATTTCTTTCTCTTGGTTGAGTTTGATAGCTTTTTCATGCTCGGTTTGTAAAGCAGTTGCGTCCATAGACCTTGCTCGGGTCAGTTCATCTATAGTTTGTTGATACTGTTTTGCTTGTTGTGCCAGTGTCTTCTCAACCTGCTGTAATTCGCTTTCCAACTGTCCTTTTTCCAGCTTCAAAGCTTCAATGCGTGTGTCTTTCTCTCGTATAGTTCTGCTCAAATTACTCTGATTTTCAGCCATTTGTTTATTTACCTCCTCAATTTTTGCCATTTTATCATCACAATCTTCCTTAAATCTTCTATTTTGCATCTTCAACTCATAGTTCTCAGCTAGAATGTCTTCTTGTGTCTTCTTCACCCCTTCCAGCTGACTTCTTAAATCTCCAATCTCATTATCTTTCATTAAAATAAATTCTTTGGTCATTTGGTCCTTATCTCCTCTGTTACCAGCTTCATACAATTGTGTTTTCGCAATGGACAACTCCTCTTCCTTGTCTTGCAAAGTCTTTTTTAACTCTGCAACCTCTTTCTTAGCGTTTTTGCTCTGCTCCTGTGATTTAGAGAGTTTTTCCTTCAATTCTTTCACTGTTTGTTCGAGTTGTTGCTTCACCATGTGCAAATCATTCAGTGTAAAAGCGCTGTTGCTGATTTTATCCTTTTGGATGTCCAGTTCTTGCTCCAGAGTTTGTTTTTGGTCTTTGGTTGTGTTGAGTTCAGTGGTGAGTTTGGTGATTTGGGCCTCAGCCTCTTTCAGCTGTCCACACAGTTGCTCCTTCACTGAGATCATGTGCTGTGTATGCAAAAAAGGGAAACGCAAACATGATTAAGAGACGGGACAAGCTAAATTTCAGATTGATTTGTTTTGTTTTTGCTTAGACATTACTGAACGATTTATGTTGAATGAGCTAATTTATGTTTTTACATACATAACATACATTTACATACACAGATAACTGCACATGGAGAGTGGCTGCATTTGGTGCAATTTATCTACATTGTATTATAGCTTTGGTTGGAATATTCCACAGTATGACATTAATTAAACACATCTAACTGACATTTAGTTCATGATGGCGTTTTTATTACTCAAACACATCAAAAAAGTTCCCTCCCTCTCCACAGATCTGACCTGCAAATTGGCCTGGGAGGTGCCACCTGCTTGCCTCCATGGAGATAGAAAAATGAATGGCATAAAGTGGAACATCTAAGCAAACCAATGTCATCTCCACAACAAAACTTACACAGAAGCTCTTTAATTAGTGTAGACCTCAATAAGAACTAAAAAAACTGTTCTTCTCAGTTACCTGTGTTGCCTCCTGGTTTTGCCGGTCCAGTTCCTCAAGCTCACACATCAGTGAGTCTCGCTCTTCTTCTGCTGTCTTAAGGGCTTCTTCTCGTTGCTGTAGCGCCCTCTTCAGGTCGTCCAGCTCCTCAGACTCACACGCCTCTGCTTTGGTCTCATTTACAGATGCTTCAGCCTCTCTTAGTCTCTCCTGGAGCTCAAGCTGTCAAACACAAATGGAGGGATTCCTTTTTAGAAGTCATTCATGTAATTCTGTCAATGCCTGTCAATATAGAGTACAATATATGTAATTATAGACGATAAACGATAATATTGAAGTCAAATGATAAAGTAGTATTATGCTAAACAATTATTCTAAATGTACAATATTGTTAAAAATATGAGCTGCTATAAATAAACAACAGAATGCACCAGTTAAGTAGTTAGTGTCATTCAAAAATGTTCTGCTGTAAACTGCTATGAAAGTTAAAAATGTAAGACAAAAACCTTTTCCTGTTCAAGGACTTCTTTTTCTTGTTTCAAAGAACCAATAATCGTGTTCAGCTCCAAGATGTCAGCGTGCTCCACCTCTTCTGCTGGTCTCTCCTAAAGAGAACACAGTGTAATATAAGTAAATGTCCAATTACTTTACAGTGTTTTGTTTTTGATGATGGTAATAAAGATTATCAGGGTTCAGTAAACATGTTACATAACCAGTAAAAAACTATTGTATCGAATCATAATCTTTAATGTGAATCTACAGTGCCATGTATTATTTTTCTATGGCATATGGTCTTGACAACAAAATTATAATTATACACACACAACTGGTTAGTTCAATTAATTTCTATAAATCCCAGATGAAAGAAGAGATTAAATAAAATTCCCTGAAATAACATGATGAATATACTTGCCTCTGCAGTCTCTTTCAGTCTTTCAATTTCTGCTTCAGCATCTGGAGAAAAAGGAAATGGCCATTAATCCAAAGGTTTGATTTATCTATGGCAGCATCCCCAACCTTTTTTCTTGGACTGGTAATAAACAAAGGATTTTCAGGGACCAGTGGAGTGCGGTGGAGTCAGTAATAATAGCGCAAAATATATAAAACGCTTAACCTTAATTTGACAAATTAAAAAAAGCTATTAATACTCATGTTTGCAGTATTACTACTTATCTATCTATAATATCAGAGTAAAGCACATATATATGGTGGTACTATTGGTGTTTTTTAGTCATGATGTCATATGGGGGCAAGAGACAGTTTTTCTTTTTGATTACACTGTACTTTGCCTTGAAATACTGGAAAGGTGAATTAACAAATGTAAAACCTGATAAATTTTCTATTATTGACTAGACTGTACTAAATAATATTGGCCTATACAATGCAGTGATGTAATCTGAAAACCAGCAATAACGTAAGATAACCTAAGATAAATAGAATATTTCACTGAATGAGACCTAGTACCAGATGGCCTGCAGACTGGTTTTGGGCCCTGGACCAGACCTGATCTATGGAACCAGTTTATACATTATTGTTTTGTTATGCACCATGATTAATAAAACAACAATTTCAACACACAAACTAGCATTTCTCTTCATACCTGCCAGGTTCTTCCTCAGTTCCTGTATCTCTAGTTCAAGTTGGGCCTTCTGCAGACTTCGTCCCTCCTGCTCCTGCACTCGCGTCTGTAGCTCCGACACAGACTCCTGGAGTCTGGTGTAGTTTTGTAACAGTCCTGCGTTTTCCTCTTGTAGTTCTTTCCTCTCAGTTTGCAGTGAGGTCTGATTCTTCTGGGCCTCCTCTAAACTGGCCCTGAGCTCTGACACTTCCAGCTCTTTCTGTGCAGACGTCTCCTGTAGAGAAGCGATAGTTTTCTGAAGCTCCAGGAGTTTAGTGGAATCGGCTGAAGAGGTGGACAGACCATCAGCTGTAAATAGTAGTGATAAAATAAGCTTTAAACAGACATAAAAAAGACACATTATTTTCAAAGGCTAAATTTATATGAACATGAATTTTCTTTATTGCTTTTTTGTAATAGCAAGTTCTGTACTGTATCCAATCAAAATTCTTCAAGTGTGCAGTAAATGATGCTTGAATTTTCCTTGGACCAACAAAGTATCTCGCTCTATTAAATAGTTTTTCATTTAATAACCATCATTTGAAATTTGATTATTCTTTGTTCTGTAGTTTTATAGTGGAAACACATGGGGTCCAAGTAAATATAATTAAAAGAAAAATTATTTGTGCCACCACAGTCTACAATAAAGCTGTGCAGCTTTTTAATCACAAATTATCTCAACAATTTCACAACAACATAAAAATTCAACAAAGATGCATTTCTTACCGTTGTGGATCTGCTCCTCCAGCTCCTCGATCCTTTCCTCATACTCGGCAAGCTCGTCTCTATGGCGACGTGTGATGTCCGATAGTTTCTGCCTCTGAGCGTCCTGCACCGCCGCCAGTTCGTGCTGATGCTCATCCACCTCTCGACTCATCTCCTCTCGAAGCTCCTGGTCCAATAAATAGTTCCAATTTAATTCACAGAAATTAAAGGGGAATTATGTAACTTTTTGGAAGAGAGTCCAACATCTGCTGCCTGTTTCAGAGATTTTATTGCTTTGTCTGGAATGTTCCACAGCATGAAATTCCACATTATGTTCTACAGTATGGAATTAAACTTTAAACGCAAATTTATTTAGACAAGCAGGTGATGCTAACAGGTTAAGTTACAGGTCAGTACTGTGGAAAGGTGAGCCCATACAAAATAAAAATGCACGTTTTATACCCATAACTGTATAAATGCTCGATAGACACACTTAATGCCTCAGTGGGGAACATTCCTGACAAAGCAATGAAGACAAACAGGTAATGTAGCCTCTATTAGAAAACAGGACACCTTTAAACATAATTATCCATGTTAGTTACAGCTTTGATTATTGTCGCACACCTTTATGGTCCTTTGGAGCCTGTGGATCTCTGCTTGTTCTCCATTTCCTGGTCCAGCTGCAGATGATGTCTGAAACAAAAGAGAAGTATTACTGTTAAAACCAGTACAAAAACAGAAAACTTGCTTTGAATATAATAAAATGCATGACAACCATTCAAAAATCAACCACCAAACCAGGACCATGAATACTTGTATTAATCACAATTGAGCTGACAACCTTTAAAGTATAATAATGGCAGTGTTTGGTAATGTGTGCATTTTATCTATATTCAGCCAATACACATAGAACAGACCCATATGTTACTGTTGTTGTTGCGCGGTGCATGCGTACATATATGCATGTAGGCATGCACTGCATACATTTATCCTGCAATCTATCGTATCATGTCACCATTTCTACTGTTACTGCCATGTAAATATGTAAATATGTATGTATGTCTTTGGACACGAGGGCACTCTGTAAACTCCAGTGTCTTGTCACCTCTGAGCGGCAGGAGACGAACAACACATGTGGATATGAACTGGTTTTAAACTAAATTTACTTATTTGAAAACTATAGCACTTTAGAATTATGGTATGCACTTTAATCACATATGCACTTTAACAACATATGCACTGTTGACCTTGTGTGAATGTGACACTTGAAACCTTAATGAATGTTTAACTGTTATGTTCGTTTACCTATTGTGTTTGTCTTGTCATGTCCTAAATGTCAAGGGACTTTGAATGCAAATTAGCTGTACACTAACTTCGGTATATTTACACTTGTATTTTATCCTTAACTGGTGTTTATCAATGTTTTATTAAATAAATAAATAAATAAAACAAGTATCAATATACAATATTAGTCCTTGGGTTAAGTAATCTTTTAATTTAATAAAAAGCAAGTCTTTGTTCATGTTTTTATGGGACTAATTAATGTGCAGATATTATAAAATAGTATGGATATATGGGACAGGTTATTTTATGTTCCAGTTTTATTACTACCCAAGGGTGTTTTCAAATTAAGAATCAAAATAGGCTTTAAAATACCAACATTTGAAAACAAGTACCAATGAAAGCTGCAGATTCTTACCTGTGCCATTCTCCTCCAGTGAACGACTTCACCCTCGAGTCGCATCACTTCAGCTGAGAGACGGTTTATCTCCTGCTGCGACCACAGGACATCACTCAGGTCCAGGTCATCTCCATGGAAACCATGATGTGTGGCAGAGGGGCGGGACATAAAGGAGGAGGAGGAGGAAGTGGTTGTGGAGGAGGCAGTGGTGACAGGGAGCACAGCCGGGCCCAGAGACGAGGACTGGGCCGAGTGCTGGAGCTTCTGTACCTCCTCTTGGAGACTGCTCTGACGGGCTTTCAGGTGACCGATCTCCACCTAAGAATACACAAGAATACAGGTGCATTGTGTAACTTTTCTGCTGGAGGGTCCGTCAAATGCTTTTCTCCATGGAAGATGCTATTGCTTTGCCTGAAATGTTTCACAGTATGATATTTAACTTTTTATCTTTATGGAGACCAAATCAGACCAAGATACAGTTTAGATATGTGACAGAATGCCTGTTTTAGAATTTTTGAATCGTAATTAAATAAATGTAAGATAGAGCTGTTTAATGTCATGCTGTGGAACATTTCAGGCAGAGCAATTACATATCCATAAAAACAAACAAGTGATGGACCCTTAACCCTTAAAGTTACATAGTGCACCTTTAAAAATTTATTTCAACAAGATACACATTTTTTACAGAAACTGGACAAAATCTGACCTTTTCTGACCAGTATTATCCAGAGCTTGCTCTGAACCAATAAAACTCACTAAAAGATTAAAGAATGCACTATAATTTGTGTTGAATATGACACCATACTCTTAATCTTGATATAGTTTACAAAAGTATCCATAAAATACATTTTGATAAATATGCCCTATAGAAATATATATTTCTAATCTCAGGAGAAGGAACAAGATTTGGCTTATAATATACAGCATAATTCTGATAACTTAAATAAATCAAAACAAGTGTACATACATCCTTCTGTTGGAGATGCAATCTGTACTCTACAGATTGACTTTTGATCTGGATCTCAGCTGCCTCCAGCTTTTCTTCCAGTTCAGCGTGAAGCCTTTTCAATCGTTCATACTGTGACAAAGAGTACATTAGAGAATAAAAACACTAGAAATAAAACCTAATAACTATGAGAATTTCCAAGAGTAAAAATATCTAACCTCAGATTTCTGTGTGGCAAATGCACCTTCAACTTCAGCCAACCTGGAATTGGAGACCTGCAACTCAGTGGCAGCATCTAAAGGAAAAACAAAACAAAACAAAAAGTTAATTAGATATTAACTAGTACAGTGAGCAGTATTTATACTATTATGGAGCAGCTTGGGTATGTTATAAATTAAAGGCATTGATATCAGGCATTTTTACTAACTATTCCTAATGAATTTGATTAAATATTAGTTAATTACTGTGTCTAACTTTAGAAAGGAACATTAAATCCGAAAAAAAAAAAAAATTTTTTACCAAATTAGTCCTTTGTGACTCCGAATCAAAGACAAACAAGATCTATTACTTACTTAAATCCTGCTTTTAGTTAAATTACAGTTAATCCTCTTCCTTTTAAAGTAACACAAAGCATATTTAGCCATATTAAAAATTGAGGCAGCTTCAAAGTATACACAAAATTCAGTGGATTGTGACAAATCTTATCAATGGATTTTATCATCTTAAATATTTAATTACATGCAAATAGTTGTAGGTCAAGTTAAATAACCTGATAATTTGAATGCCATCTGCAGCTGTTCACATACAGTACATTTGCAATAGAATACAGTGGCAGACCTAAAATATCCCATCTCAAATTTTACTGACAACTGGTTAGACCACATAGAGACGGTGAAATTATGACTCTCTTAATACAACATAATATAGTACATGTTTCCCAATTTTGAAACAAGTCCAGGTGCCTCATTACACATAAATTAATGTACATGAAATTTAAAGCTCTTTCTATAGCCATAGCACTATAAACTGCATTCTTCATTCACTCTGTCTAGACCGTCTGTGGTGATAACCCAATTTTAAGATACCACAGCTGCCTTAGAGAGAGACAAAAACATGGAAAAGTGACTGGAGTGTTTTGCCCATGGACACGACAACAGTTTGAACTGATTAAAGCGTGATCAAACCACAGCTCGATAGATACAATGCCAAAAATTCTAATTGTGACCTGCCATTTTATTGTCATATAGTGAGTCTGTGCTTTTCTCTTCATTTCAGCACAGCCCCAGTCGTATAAGATCAGCTAAAGCAGTCTCACATGACGAACAAACATGCATATTGAACCACAGACACACTGGTTATAGGGTGAAGCCTTAACTATTGCCCCCTTTATTGTTATTCTACAGAATCATTGACCTCCGTCTTACTCCCATAATATCAGCTCAAGCAGTCTCACATGACAAACAAACACGCATGACCGAGCCAGCCAACACTCACACACTATCTTAGCAGCTGTCTGTTTCCATACACTGGCAACATGGCAATTACCCCAGACTAAACCCAGGACAGGAAATTCCAGTTCACTGTAAGGATTTTTCCTCAAATACTTTAAAATTGACGTGTTTTTGCAGGTTTTGTGATAAGAGGTTACAGTTATTTGGGTTTTGTTGGGTTGGCAGTTGTGAGTTGGAAATCTGTGGCCAAAGTTCTCTCAGAGTCAGCATTATCACACGGTGTCCAGACTGAGTGGGTTAATGCATCGAAACTGTGTACACATTAGATTAAAATACTGAATCGAAACCAAGCTCCACACTATATATTGAATCTAACTAGGCGCCACACTATACATCTAAGCTGATAGTGCACTCAA
>KN508611.1:8367-18583 GCA_000787155.1 Scartelaos histophorus | reverse complement strand
TTATTATTATTATTATTATTAATATTTCATTTTATTTTAATTATTATTAAATGGGATTGATTGTGATGATTTTATGCCCTGTTTTACTGGTTATTTTTGGCTTTTCCCATTAAATAATATTGTTCTGGTTTTATAAAGTCTATAATCTTGTCTTAAATGTGCACTAAGAAATCTGTGAGTGGTACAGACTAAGCAATAGCCTCAAACAAGTGGAACAGAACAGCACTAACACAAAAAGTTCATTATCATCTTCATTTGTAGGTGAACTTTTACATGCGGTAGCTGAAATAAGAGGCTATTTCATTTAAGCACTTCACGTCTTAAGGCTTTAAAACGATTTTAAAATGTCGTACCCTCTCGGCCTTAGCTGTGACCGTTATTGTTTGCAGAGCTCTTAGCAAGGTCACTAACAGCTTACACAAGTATTTCTGTTTGACAAATACACTTGTGTGCAGATTAGAACACACCCTCTAGTCAAACTTTCAGCAAATCAGCCTCTTCGCTCTTGTGCAAAAGAGGAATTCCTGAGCAGTGGCTAATGGCTCCTGATAATATTAAGCTTCTAAGCCGATAAAATATAGGCTAATGGACCAATGTGACAAGTGATTTCTGGAGCAGGGTCTGGAGATGCTAAAGCTTTGCCTGGTATGTTTTACAATATGGTTTTAACTTATTTTGCATTTATTTAGTTATGCTTTTTGCTGCCATTAAATATGTTCTATGGAAACAGATTTCACAATATCAAGTTGGGTCAATGATGTATAAGGATTTTCAGCAGGTAAATTTTAAAATGTTTTCAAATATTTACAAAGTCAGGTCTGTATAAATCTATGTTTGACATTTATATGAAGCATTTTTTGTGTTTTTTATGTACATGAATTGGATACAACCTTAAGAAATGTCATGTGGCGACTTTTTGTGTTTTTTATGTACATGAATTGGATACAACCTTAAGAAATGTCATGTGGTGCGACTGAGAATAACTTAAAATTGTTTTATTTTGTAAAACGTGGTTGAGATGTTCTGAGTCATATGAACATGATATTGATATTTGAAAACATGAAAACATGATATATGAAAAAATGACACGTTCTGACAAAAAATGTTGAATATTTTGGGGGAAATATTGATTCAAAAAAGTTGAAATTTCATGTGGGACTACAAAACACCTCAGAAAATATGCCAAAAAAGAAAGAATTACATTTAGACATTTTAAAGAAGTAGTAATGAGCGGATGGTCGCACCACATGACATTTTAACACTTTAAGTACAAAAACATCCAGAATAAATAATGATTTCTGAATAAATGATTTGGTTCCATGGAGGTCAGAGGTACTACGGGTATGTGGGGAATTATTATGAAATTTGAACCTTTTTAACTGATATACAAGGATGAGAACTTTGCACATTAATTCCTTTTTAACTGAACTGAACTAAACACTGTTAATGACACCGTGCCAAACAACAGTGAAATCTATTCATTTATTTTTCTTTTAGTTTTAGGTTGACTTTTTTAGATTGAATTGAAACTAACGTGAATTTAAAAATTTGCACAATTTTAATTTTTGATATTAGATTGTGTGTTACAGCGTGATCACATTTATAGGTTAACCAAATTATCTTGACGTTTCTATTTTAATTATTGATTTTTTTACATTTCTTTTTGAATTTGACTTGGATAACAAAAGGTCACAAAAGTCTGATACCACAAATACTATCTACTGCTCACAGTCTTTTTTTCTAATTGTGTCTCACGGAACAAAAGGGTTCCCAATTTGGCCGATGGCGACAACAAAAGCAAACAACTTCACAAAGGTAAATTAAACATAGCTGGATGCTTTTGACTTTGTGTGTGAGGTCTGCGGGCCCCTGCAGGCTGCATGAATAATTAACAGCAGGCCGGGGTGTTGTGTTACTCCGCCTCACTCTGCGCTAGGACACAGCATTAGCTAACCCTATCTATGTGCATGCGGCTTTGCACTTGGCTACTTTTTCTACCATTTGATACCTGTAAAACCTCCCACTGCAGAAAGCTTATACATCCCCTATCAAACTGACACTGCGGCTTCAAGTGCAATATTGAACGAGTCAGCCCACAAAACATGGATTTTCAGATCTTTGTTAAGCGTTTTTTGGTTTTCCTGCGTAATTGTGTAATAAAATAAATGACAATAGCGTCTGCAAACATTTTTTTTAATTCCATATTAGTTTTTTTTTTACACTGTTCTATGTACAACATGGGACTCTTACAACAATCAATTTAGGGAATTTTATAACCTAGAAATAAAAATCTAAAAAAGGTAAATAAACCTAACAAGTTTAAAAACTACAAGGACAAAAGAACTAAAGGGAAGCAAATGCATAAGCTCAATACACAAAATGTAAAAGCAGGTTGACAAAGTGAATGAAACGGGCTCTTACAACGGCTTCATAAAGAAAGAACAAAATACAAGAAAAGCTCACAGTGAATACTGAGAAAAACCTGTTTCATCTAGACTCTGTTCATAGCTTAAGTGACTGATGTAAAAAACCTCTGATTCCCAGCTGTCTTTGAGGATGTTGAGGTGAAAATTCAAGTATGCAGTGAAGTCCTTTTAGTGTCAGCTGGGTGAGGTTATTCTCAGCCTTTTTGACAGCTCACAGAGAATGAAAAGCTGAATCTATGGGTGTAGTGTTTGGGTGGCCGTGCACGCTCAGGTGTTGGATAATCTCTTTTCAGCCACTGAGGTACATTTGGCGAGAGACCGGAGCGTGTCTTTGCTGTGCTTGCCACCTCTGCTTGATCTGCATTAAGAATTAAGACATGGCATCTTAACGCTGGCAGCAAAGGAGACAAGAGAAGCCACCGAAACGAGCTTTAAACTGTATGTACAAACTATTTATGTAGGTCTATTTGTTCTAAAATTACTGGGTTTACATCAAGAATAATTTCCATTACAAAAGACAATTTATGTGAAACATTTATGAACTATTTTACACCCTCATTCTAATCTGAAATAATTTACTCTCAAAAGTATTTACTCCAACAAGTCTTACCTCAGTTTAAATTAACACTTGAAACAAAACAAAACACAAGATAATGGCAATCTAATGATGCACTAATTAAAAAATAGAGTGTTATTGAGTGGATATTAAATGGCTTCAGTTTCAAGGCCATTTTGTTTTGGTTTAACCATAGAGCGTACCTTTCTTCTTTTATACGCTCTATGGTTGTAACAGTCCACAGTATCCGTGGTAGATAGTGCTTTCCATCAACAGATAAACACAAAACAATGCGACAATGATCACAGTAAGAGGCCAGACCTGTTTTTGTGACTAGAAAGCAGTCACTGGTTGGCACTACTGTGGGAAAAACATTTCTTCATTACAAGACATTTCAAACTGAAATTAGGACCACCATGAATACTGTGGATCTGTGTGTTCTACAGAACACAACGATGCTAATCTTAGCTCAGAGATGGGAGTGTATTGCCATTACATCTGAGAAAACTAAATAAATTATTTTTTTTTTATGCATAGGTTAGAAAGACTTGACATTAAAATGCATTTGTACAGAAATAAATAGATTTCACCTTTATTTACAGTGTGCCATCTACTGATCTGAAACAGTGTTTGTTGTTTAAGTTAAAAATTCTAAGGATTCCCGTTATACTGAGGATTGAAGATTGGCGCTCTGAACTTGCCTCCGCTGTGAGGAAACAAGAAGACATCAGGGAAGCTGTCAGAGAGAAAGTGCACACACTCTTTTCTCCCATGTGTTGTATCCTCAGCAACTTTCCTAATTAGTTTTGTGGAGCTGTAGCTGCTGCTGTTAAAGTTTATTTTGTCTCACTCACACATCCACACAGACCTCACAATGCACTGCGTCCTACACGATGACATTTAGAAGGAGGCCTTTTTGACGCAGAGCCTTGAACCACAGCTTTGTCTTCAAACTTTTTGCAAACCATTAAAGCGACGCTAGAGCAGTGTCTTTGGGCCACGTCCTCCCGCTCCTTGTGGCCGACTGAAGTATTAATTGCTCTTCTTTTCACTTTTTATGGAACCATTACGTTTGTGTTTGCCGTTGACCAGCGTTTCACTGTGGCAGTGTCCATTCATCAGTCTCCCATCTTCACTGCCGGCAGCTCCTCTCCTCTTCACGTGTGTGGCTTTGCCCCTCAGGACTCGGCTTATTCGAGACAGCGCGAAGACGAGCAGTGTCCCCGCGGCGGCCACAGTGAGGACCACGTCTAAGAGGAAGTACTGGTACACGGACACGTCGTATACAGCGGCGCGCAGGTGACTGGCCCCATTGTGACGCAGGATGTAGCAGATCCAGTAAACGGCCCTGGTGACAGGGTGGCCCGGCTGGTCCTTATGAATGGTGGAGAGGAGGTGCGCCTGCTCGCGGTACCTGAAAGAGAGAGACATTTAGTTCACTCTGCTTCTCTACACACCTGAGTGGGAGTCAATGAGGCCAGACTGGAGCACATACTTGGAGTCTTTAATGACACTGGTGAGAGCCATGTACAGGTCGTCTTCACTCATTGATTTCCAGTGCAGCATAATGCCCATGCCTTTAGCAGCTACTCGCGTCATGGTGTCGTAGTGGTCTCCAAACAGAGGGACCCCCACCACAGGGACCCCGTGGTACATGGCCTCGTAAATGCTGTTGAGACCACCGTGGCTCAGGAAAGCTTTGGTGTTGGCATGGCCTGGACAGGAGAAAGAGAAAGTGTGATTAAATTGCAAATGCACCTGTTCTTCAACATTCCTGTGTTAACAAACAAAGGCGCGGCTGACATGAACACTGTTTATCTCACTGGGACAAACAGGTGACCCCCAATCCAAGTTACAGATCAGATCTGTGCAGAGGCAATCCACTCACAGTAAGAAAGCACAAGGATTTTTTTACACCATAAAAATTATATGATGCACCTTTAAATATGATGTCTAACCGTTTATATCTTAGAGGTGTATAATAAGTGTGAGATCATAACTTGATGTCATATCTTGTGCTGCAATGATTTATTTTTACACGGCTGAGTAAAAATGGATTACACCCTAACCCTGTGAAAGTCTGAATGTGCTGCACCTAATCTGAAGCAGCTCTAAACATACATGAGCTGTGTGTCATGACATGCAGCTGGACTGTTAAAATCAGGTTTGGTGAGAAGTGTGGTAAAGTGTCAACTAGGTTCAGTTCAAGTCAAATAAACAGAAAAATCCACAACTCTTTTATTTTGCAAAAGCTGTAACGACGTGACCATGAACACACCTAAAAGGTCATTTTGCGGCATCCAGTCGACCAGCTTGGTGTTGTTGCCAAGGTTACGAGGTGGCACCCCAGAGAATCTGCAGAGAGAAAGAATAAAAAGGTTCATAATTAAAACTTTCTGTCGTCTTTCATTTTTTCCTTTTTGTTTGGGTTGTCGCAGGAAACACATGGCATTTATTAGGGATGTAACAATAACAGAAATATCTCAAAAGTATCACAATAATATCATGGACCATAACAACATATCCAATTACAGGTCTCTTTGCTTATGAGTAAATATACAACGAATAACTGTTATTAAGCACTTTTAAATCTTAACCAAAGGGTTGTCCGGGCATTTTAAAAAGAAAAAGTACCATATTCACAATTGTATTGGCAATAGCAGCAATAAATACTGTACTGTCAGATGTGTATTGTGAAAATATCATAGCAAAAGTTTTAGATATCGCTACATCTCTCATACTTTTGCACTTTTGTGAAATCAAATAGATATTTAGCTTAAAGATCAAACAATATAACTAAAACCTGTTAGTCTGTTTTGGAGATTTTAAGTCAAAAGCTACATTTAGATTCACAGTTCAGATCTGTGGAGAGTCCCTGTTCACATAAGGAAGGATTGTGTTTTTGAGAAAACACCTGTAATAAATAAATGCTAGATGAATATGTTTAAAGTCATACAATGGAACATTCCAGGCAATGCAATAACATCTCCATGAAGACAAATAAAGATCCTCCACCAGAAAAGTTGCGCAGTGCACCTTTAAGCTAAATTATGCAGCAGTTACACACTAATAATATATTATATACACAACTATATGAGGTCCATTTCACCAGGGCTGTCATGATAATAACTTTACTGAGTTATTGTTCAATATATGTTAGATTAAACAATAATTTTTCAAGGTGAATATTTATCACCTAACTTTTTATAGTATTAGTGGGAACATTTAAGCTGTAGAAGGTTGAATAAGTAACATCTATGACTCATTATACACACAAATTAACTCCTAAAGTGTCTCATTCAACTATTTAGGTAATGTGATCAAACCATATTACACATTTAGAATAGTTTTTTTGGTTATAATTCTACTTATGGATTATTGTCTATATTTTCTTCAGCAACATATCCCACTTCAAAGTCTGTGATCGTGACAGGCCAACATAATAACTCCTCAATATGTTTATCTCCTTCTGACAAAGCATCAGTTCAGTGTCCTGCCATGAAAGCCGACATTCAACATTCAAGCAGACGATTATCAGTGACACGATTCAAAGCCAAAGTCCTAAACTTCACCTCATTTCACTTCCTGATTGTGGAAAATGAGTGCAGGACTTTTAAGAGGACGTGCGGCGCTGGGTGCAATAAAAAACAATGAATTTAAAATTAAGTCCAGGCGTACAGACCCCAAGCAGCCTGCAGTGGGTTAGGTCAGACGATTTGTGCTCTTAAACATAACGTGTAGAAAATCAAACACTCATAAACAGAAACCAAATGCTTGTATTGATCACAGGCTCCTGAGAATATGTTGTTTAGATCCATTTTGTATCTTGAGTTATCTTCAGTTTTCAGACAATCCAAACTTTTCTGGCTCTGTTTGTTCTGTGTGCATTATGTCACCATGGTAACTGCTGAACATTCCTCCATAGAAAATACATGCAGAACACCCCAGTATCTTGTCACTACAAAGTATCAATAAGACTTCAGACCATTTCTCTGTTACAGATTACGTCACAACATTTTATTGGCCATTACTATTTGGGTCAAAAATGTAGTTTCTGTGGAACGTTTTCAGATATTTACAATATCAAGTATGCAAAAATCTATGTTTGACATTCATATTAAGCATTTTTTGTGTTTTTTATAAATTGGCTACAACCTTAAAAAATGTCATGTGGTGCGACCAAGCACAACCTTAAAATGGTTTTATTTCCAGCCAGTCCAGCCAGTAAAAATCAGCAGTTAAGGTCAGACGGTCGCACAAACATGAGTGAATTTACCTTTTGGCTATTTCACGGAAACTATACTGTTATCAATAAGAAAAATATTCTTGTGCTATCATCTGATCTATGTTTTAATGTTTCCTCATAACAAACAGACCTGGAGTTTTGTTTGCTTCATTCACACACATTTAACACACAAACCCTGTTTATTTAGGCTTAGTTTGGTTGGTTTATTTTTCTTCAGTCAAGTAATCATTAATCATATTACAACAATGTATCATAAAAGTGTAAAATAACTTTTATGACACATTGTTAAATTGTTAAAGACTAAAGGGGTTTAGGCTCTATTATTTTGTCTAACCCTATTAACAGGATTAGAATATTATGCTATAATTAGAATAGCATACAAAATGGCAGAACTATTTACAGAAAGAAAAACAAAAAAACAAAAGAAAAACTAATCTTTTATAAGTGCAGGAAAGAATACATAGTTGGTTCTTTGGTAGACACACAGACACACAATCCAGTATTCATTCCTATTGGTATATAAATACACAGACACTTCATACAGCTGATGATTATAGTTAATATGTGTGTTTCATAAGGTAAGCTACATGATTTAATGTATTTTTCTGCATGTTCCTATAATGTTGGTCTTATAGATGTTTTAGAATGTGTAAACTGTTTTAGAGCCTTTTAAGTTCTTCTCTCACTCACTAAAACCTTCACTATCATTTGGATAATTTCATCCCTGAAATTGCCAATCTTTACTAAAAAATGTAAAAGGTCAATGTTAACTTGAAATCAACCACTTCATGACATAAGAGGCAGGTAAGGTGGTGGTAACAACATTGAAACATGGTTTAAAGCTCACAAGAGTCAATTTTACACTGTATAGAACGTTTAAATACTGCAGGCGGGGTCTTAAAGGATCAGGGAGCTTCTGCATTAAAGCTCAATGATGACATCAGTGAGTATTTTACTGTTTGCTCAGAGGCCGAGGCAGAGTGCACCCAGCCTCATGAAACATTAACTCAGGGGCACTAAATGCTTATAGACCAATAAGCCTGAGAATGAGAATCAGTCTAAAATGCTGTGATTCTGTTTTTGAAATTACAGATCACCTTGAACGCAACACACATGACTGAAAGCATGACTGGTTCTAAGACAAGCTTGTGCATTAATCTTTATTTAAGAGGAGAATTCTTCAATGCTGTGTTAATAGGTCACTACTGTGGAACTCTGGGTAAATTATTACTTCTGATTAGATTTCTAACACACTTATCATTGTCAACTCTGCTGCTACTAACAATAAAAAACCCAATCCTGTCTTCATAATATATTTAACTGCATACGCTACGTTTGTGGTCATTTAACTGAAGGTGTGGGTTTATATGACCTATAATCAGAATGCAGTTCAAGACAATTACTTTGCGTATTCACTCATTCATACAGGAGTAGTCCAGCTTTGAAAAGGTGTCAAAGGTTGTCATGCTGGAATTTTTTTAAATTAGTTTTTTTATTGAGATGTTTCAACTGTCATCCATTTTTCATCAGGAGGGACTGACCTCAGAAGCTTGAGATTTCAATTGAGTGTTAAAGTCAACAAAGGTTTGGCTCATAGACTGTGTAAAGTAGTGGACTCATCACACAAAAATTTCTAGCCAGTAATAGAAATATGAATATGGTGAAATAAAAACACCAGGATCATGTAGAGCGGGTTAATAGGAACATTTTAAGACCAAGATCAGCTGCCTGTTACAGAGAGAAGGGCACGTTTTCCCAAGACAAAGTCAATTGGAGCCAGGTCGATGGAGTCAGAAGTGCGCCCATGCTCATTTCCTATTTGGAAGATTTTAAAACTTATAGGTTATTAATCTTGTTTTCAGATTTATTATCTACTTAATAGTTCAGAGACGGCTTAATTCTAGTCTAGAGGTAGTTTATTTTAAGATAACTTGTCAACTAAAATGATCTGTCCATGCAGAAAGATAATTTAACTACTAAGTCATTAAGTCATTTTCTGAAGCTTTTTGAAGTGTAGCTAAGTCCATTTATAAAGTCTATGGCCGTGTCTAATTTTTCTTTCCTCACTTCCTTGATTCCTCTCCTCAATTCTGAAGGAAATGAGTGAGGAAAGTGAGGAGAGGAGACAAACCAAGGAGAGAGGCTATAAACTCAGTTTGATTATTTTTATCTGACGTCTGCCTCCTGTTTACTCCTTCCTTCTGTGGTTTTCTTTGAGACACCATTTAATATGACAAATCTGATTGACAGCAGCAAAAATGGAGGATCGAGGAGAGGAATCAAGGAGAAGGAAGCGAGGAAAGAGAATTGAGATGAGGCCGATGTTTTGGCTTGTGCATTACCTCCAGACGACACGCTGGGGCAGTCGGGCCAGAGCTCCAGCCAGTTTGTGTGCGATGTCATGGGAAAGGTACTTCACTCCGGCTCCAAAGGACACCACCACAAAGCCATGCTCCGCTGTGTCATTCACCCAGGCCTCAAAATCCTGACGAACATCAGAGGGAAAGATGTTTACAACAATGTTTTTAAAAAAATCCTTAAACACTAAAATGTTAATAATAATAATCTAATATTTTTTTTTGTGGTGCTTTCAAGACACTCAAGGTCACTGTACTACATTTCAAAATGCAACATATAATAAAAAGGCACAGAAGAGAGTGCAGTAGAGTACAGTAAAATGCATCAGGTTAAAATGTTAAAAGATAAAGCTATAGTTGCAAAGGGGGCACGAAATAAGTTTGTCTGAACAAGTGGGTTTTGAGCAGGGATTTGAACTAGGTTAATGACTGACAGAAGAGCAGAGTGACGGAGAGCGTGGAGTGTAGAGAAGGTCCTAGGAAGAGGAGCGGAGCTATCAAGGAGTTAGTTAATCGTCCAATATTGCTCAATATTGACTCATTTGAGCTTTTAGTGGTTTTGAATTTTGTCACGGCATCAAAAATAGATCTGGAGTTGTTTTGGGGTTTTTTTTTGGGGGGGGGGGGGGGG
>KN508610.1:84711-97384 GCA_000787155.1 Scartelaos histophorus | reverse complement strand
CTGAGACATTTTAACTTATATAATAGGTATAATAGGAGTAGGAAGCACATACATCAAGGTTTGAAGCGGTGAAGAGACAATAACAATGGCTTCTGTTCTTCTTACATGGAAGAGCAAGTGTGTGTGTGTGTGTGTGTGTGTGTGTGTGTGTGTGTGTGTGTGAGTATGTAATAAAACAGAAAAGAAAATAAGAGGGTAAGGGTGGAAAGAAATAAAAAAACAAAGAAAGAGAAAGAATAATCGATTGAGGCGCTCCATCGTTCCCCTTCTTTTCTCCTTCCCTTCATTTTTTCCCCTTTGTTCTTTTATTTATTTTTAGGCTTATGTTGACCTCGAGAGCTGCTTATGCAATATACATGTGCAGGCAAGAGCGATTTAGCTCAAACACATGGGACAAATTGGGTACAGGCACTTTTATTTAAGCTTTAAGGTTCACAAAAGCTTTTAAAATGGAGGGAATGTGTGTGCTGAAAGGGTCAAAATGGTCAATGTGAAACGTGAATGTACTACACAACTCAAAGGAACTGAATTGTCCCTGTATAAGTGCAAATATTTGTTCCCTGGACTAAACGCATGCCAGGAAAACCGATCCCTGGCCTGGTCTGATTTGAACAAGATTTCTAAAATGCAAACGCAGAACTTCAATGGGCGAAGTTGGAATTGGAATCTCCCAAATCCCAACACATCTGCAGATTTCTGATCGTACTCTGTGCTCAAATGGAGATGGTAACAGTGTAGTTTGATCTTTTTGGGAGAGGCGTTCAACTGCATGAGCTAAAAAACAGCCAGGCAAATATTAAAAAAGCAAAAATAGTGTTTGGACGTTTAAAAAACCTCTTAAGCCGGGCATACGCGGTGTGATTTTTGGCCCTTTTTGCGTAGATTTTTCACTCGTGTCCAGAAATCCAGTCGCCTCTCGAGAGGGTTTCACTGTCGAAGTAGTTCGTACAGTGTGAGAACATGAATCGTGAGATGTGAACTTTGAAACGCTGAGATTCGGTCGTACAGTTTGAGCTGGGGCCGAAGTTGCCGGCTTAAGTTGCCTGGGATCTAGAAAACACACTTATCCAATACTTTACAAACACGTATATAAATCTCCGTGAATGACAGCACTAAAGCAATAAACTGCGATTTTTTTTTACTAAATAATGGATGACTGATGCTTTTTCACCCGAGTGACTGAAATAAACAAGCCTGATTGCCCTGCACTGTCTCAATATGACTTGAGGCACGAGCATTTTAAACCACCACTGACTCAAATCCCTTTACTTATTCTGATCCCCTACATTAAACTGCGGAAATAAAAACTACCGGAGCTTTGAGAAGTTTAAATAAGCTATAGTCAAAGCAAATAACTTCTGAACATTGCATTTCCTAACATAAAAATAAAACAAGTCAAAGTAAATGTACAGAAGTTTATTTATATTTGCAAAAAAGTACACGAAACCACGAAAAGTCTTCGTTTTTTTGTCTTGTAAGATAATGGATAGTGTAGCCCGTGCGCTATTAGATAAGATCACCCATTGTGCTTTTCTCTTTCAGCGCTTTTTCATTATCAGGTCTAATTTCAAATAATCATCCCTATTTAAGACGAAGATACATCAGATGCAATTATGTAAAATGAGAGTTATCAAACAGGTCATATCGTCATTCATATATAAATGCGGTCTTCTTAAGGTACATATTTCTCTCTGTTCCAAATCTCTGTTCCGGTTGCGAGACGGGAGTGGGCGTGTGAATAATTACAGCTCTGCAGATGTTTATCACCAATGTGGAGTCACGGGGGCCTATGAGAAAGTGGCGTGTTTGGAAAGTCGAAATCACGAATTCTTATCTACCCACTCTCTCCGGTTGGCGTGGTACCTCGGCGACCTTCAGGGGACCCGCCCAAACGCCGGCCTGTTTGTTGACTTTGTTGATTATTTGAGCGGTTTATCGTGCGTTTTGTATTCAAACGCGGCGCGCAGTTCAGAGGGGTGTCCTTCAAATCCGGGCCGCTTCTGAACCTCGCTGAAATATCAATGGGAGGAAGGTGGAAAAGCTGCGTCGGTTTGAAGCGAGTTGGGATTCGGATCACACGCGGGTGAAGCCGAACACTTCTCGAAGGCATGTCGTCTGAGAAACGTAAAGGAGATGTATGGCGCGAAATCGGCTTTTCAGAGTTTCCCTTCGCGTTTGCCCACTCGGAGTTGTATTCGCCGTGATTCATGCTTGCCTGCGATCCAGAATACACACTTCTTACACTTCTTACACTTCCTACTTTACAAAAATGCGAGTCTGGTCAGTGCATCTCGTGATTGGCAGGTGAATTAAAAAGTCCATATTGCTCTATTTGCAGATCTATAATATGTCATGATGCTGTTTCCTCATCACAAACGTACTTGGAGCTGCGTTTGATTCATTCGCACAAGTTTAACTCACACATCTGCATATTTAGGATGAATTTTTCTCTCAAACAGAAAACACGAGAACTGTGTTTTTAAACTTCACTAGAAAAATGTGGATGATTTCAGCCCCAAATTGCAAATCTACTGAACTAAAGGTTGTAGTTCATTTGAAATATACCTCTTTATGACATCAAATGAAAACTAAACTCAACTCCAGCTCTGATTTTTTTTGTTAACATGCTTTATAACATGGTAATACAGGACCTTTAAGAAATTAGGAACATCAAAACAAATATGGCTGTTTATGAGCAAAAAGTAAAGGGGAAAAAATACCAAAGCATTTCTGCAGAATCTCTGAGCGTTAGATTTTGATGAGCTCCTTCCCTTCACATGCGTCAGCGAAAAAATCTGATTCTATGATCGTGTTCTGTTCTGAGTCGAGAGGCTGGTGAGAGTGGAGAGATGATATTGCTGCATTTCAGACGACATCACAACATTCTATTGGTGAATATTATGTAATTCAGATGGGGCAGCTAAAATTAATATTGTTCAAATTCAGATTTTGTTCTTGGGGCAGGTTCAACATTTGTACATATTTAACTTTTGGATATTTCATGTCAAAGAGCAGTGTGTTCAGTAGGAAAAACTGCCTTTTATTCGACATCTGATAGTAGGACGTCACATTGTAGAATCTGAAAACCTCCAGTCCATCATAAAACATACTGAAAGATATTCTGGATTTGCCAGTTAAGATTCATGCATGTTTCAGTCATTTCTATTCAGCTACGTTCAAGACATCATTGCTGCGATAAGCCTGTTTTCATTTTCTCTCATTGTCTTTTCTTCATCTGTGATACACATAGGATTCAGCGGTGTTGTGTAGTCACATTTGTACAAAAAAATACATTAAAAAAACACTGCCTACTTGCATTATCTGCAGATATCCAATAAGGGGCGGCTGGGAATTAGCTAATGCCTCATTGGGCTCTGCAATTTTTCAGCCTAGAAATCTTCAATCAGTATTGCTATAAAGTAAAATTGTAGCAACTATATAGCAGTGAAAAGCATCATATAACTTCTTTAAAAGGTTTATTCATCAAAGAACTTCCCAAGAGTACTTTGTATGACTAGTGCATGATGAATACTCGTGCATGCCGGTGACACCTCCTCCTGGAGAGGTGCGGAGGCTCTGTTCTACCTGCTGTAAGGGTGCGCTCACTCTGGGGGTGCGTCCCTCACCGTGTCTGACAGCTCAATGTCAGCAGCCACAAAGTGAGCAGAACAATTCAGCCTGAAATAGAAATTATTTCTCTGGGAAATGCACTCATTTAGACTTACATATGGGTGGTTTTAAGATTGTAAATATAGTAAGAAAAAAATAAGAAATAAGAATAAATAAGTATATATGAAAGTATAAATGAAAGAATAAGTATAAATGAAAGTTCACAAATGTTGAACCTTATCATTTCTAGTTGAGAAACACAACTTGCCTTATTAGCATAACAGGTCCTATATTGCACCAATTTCACAAATGTTGAACCTTATCATTTCTAGTTGAGAAAACACAACTTACTTTATTAGCATAACAGGTCCTATATTACACCAACTTGAGTCATGAAAGCATTAAGCCATTTATAATGTTACCTCCTCAAAAACATGCCTGGGTACATGTTTAAGTTACTCTTTAGTCTTAGTTTGTTCACATCTCCAAAGCTCAAAATGCTCTGCTCCTCCATGAAACAGCAGTTTTCAAGTTAACGGCTTTACACTTTACTTTTTGTTCAACAAAGATTGGCAATTCCAGGACTGACGTTATCTAAATGATTCTAGTGAAGGTGTATGCAGTTTAAATCATGGTGGAGCACTTCCTGTATTACGACATGACATCACAAGGTGATTTGATTTTCTATTTGAGAGAAGACCTCAGCCTGTATATGCAGTGTCTGTGTGTTAAACATGTAGTAGTGTAGTATATAAATGGCAAATACACAAATGTCGAACCTGATCGTTTCTGACTAAACCCAAGAACTCACTGTGTTACTGTATCGCTGCGTTTTAGCCACATTTATTTTAGCTGTCCTCATCCATGTTAAATATTATTAGCTTATAGAATGTTGTGATGTCATCTGAAACCCCGTAATACAAAAGTAACTTGAGTTTTATTTGTAAAGTTCATCTAGTATTTATGTTATGGCAGTTTACTTATTATATTCTTTCAATCACACTTATTAGTGAGATGTTTGTACAAAACATGTCAAAGGTAAATACATCTCATTAATAAGTTGTCTGACCACAAGAAAATAAGTTTATTATTAGTCTTATTATACTGCAGCAAGAATAGACTGAAATAACCTATTGTCACCTCCAAATTAACCCCTTTAAGTTGAACTAAACACTAAACCCACTCTGCTACTAAACTGTGGACTTAATGCATATGGAGTTTTTAAGCATGAATCGTTCCTTGTTATTTTTAGTCAACTTTAGTCCAAACTAGGCTCATTTGGAGCTTTCTGGTCAGAACATCTACATCTAAGTGTCAGAGTTTGGACTTAGATACCTGTTACCAGTCACACTGTTCCTTATACCCCTAGACTGTAGAAATGGACAGAGTTGACCTGGTTCTTTTGAGCTCCGGTCCCATTTGACTTCTACTGAAAAAACACTGGCCCTCTTGTGTAACTGAGGCTCAGGCTCATCATTCTGACTTTAAAATATTCCTTTTAACCCAGACTACATGATCCTGGAGTTTATATTTCACTATTTTGTCCTGAAATCAATATAAGAATAATAATAAGTGCCCAGTGAGGCTGCTTCTTTCCTCGAGGTCCTCTGGCGTCATTTGGCTGGAGTCAAACGCTGTGGGAGACGTCACACTCCCTTAATCCATTTCTTAATACAGTTTATGTCATGCTGCTAGAGCCTGCCCCTCCTCCCCCCTCACTCGCCCCTTTAGTCCTCAGGGTGCTGCCCGGCAAAGTTTAGCTGTTTAGTCCCACTTTAAATTGTCAGAAAATATATGAAAACTTTACCCAGATATTGTGCTGGCGCTGTGACTGGTGGTGCTTGCTGACCTAATGCAGTGTGTGGAGCAGGTCCTGAGGCAGAGCCCCCTGTCCCCTGCCCCCTGCCTCCTGCCCCACAGGCACAGCTCACACAGGCCGAGCTCACGTCCACCTGCCTGAGGGGACAGCAGCAGCTCCAGGAGAATACTCCTGATCCAGACCCTGTGGACGAGATGTGCTGACAGGGACTTAGAGGAACTGTACCTGACATTTACCGCCTTAAACCCGTGAAAAGCACAACTGCTTCTTTCTTAACTGTTTGCAGCGCTCCAAACTTTATCTCTACTTTTCAAATTAATTCCTGGCAATTGAATTATTCACCATCACAGGCATATTAACAACTAGCATGCTAACAGTGCACAAGCATTACATTCTGATTTGTGGAGGATACAAAGGTTTTATAATTACACTCAGAGAGCACACATCGTCTTTGAGACTTGTGCTCAGGGTTTCCATGGTCATGGAAATCCTGGAAAAGTCACGGAAATTGAAAATGTTATTTTCCAGGTCTGGAAAAATCATGGAATTTTGTAAATTCAATGAAAGTTTCCGAGAAGTCATTGAATTTAAGTATCTCTTTCACGCAAAGAGATTTCTGTTAAGTTCTCATTCCGATTATCTTCACATGTCTCTGATCCCGGCGAACCCCCCACCCACCTGCACTAACAGATGTTCTGCAGGAAACAGTGCAGGACAATACACAATATGGTCTTTTGTTTAAAAGAGATGACAATAAATGCTTTGACAGTATTTTGAATGTTAAAAAAATAAGGTGCGTAGAGAGGGTTCACATTTCATATTTACCCCTAAAAGTAAAGCTAAATTCTACACGTAGGTGCCGTAAAGTCTTGGAAAATTCACTTTAGGTCATGAAAAAGTCATGGAAAAGTTTGGAAAAGTTGTCAGTGAAAAAGACGTGTTGCATGGTGCACATTTTGGGTGGAACTGTCGGTGCTGATGACATATTTGTATATTTAAAAGCATCAGTTTACACAAGAGCCATCAGAGCTGTTCCTGCAGCCCCAGCCTCTGTATACTGTCACATTTAAACAGCACAACAGCTTTATATTGCTGACATATTCATTGTTGATTGGATTAATTATGTTTTCAAGTATACAAAGGTTGACAAGAGGGACCTTGCTCCTCTTGCTGACCATGTAAGTTTCGGTGTGCCTTTTCTCTTGCTAAGTTGTTCTTTTAAACTTGCTGTTTGATGTCATAAACTGGATTATATTTATCCCCCACGGCAGTAAACTTTGTGTAGTCCTTCACAAGTTCCCGAGGTCTTGGACGCACAGTGTTTACACGACTGTTGTGTTTTTAGACAACTTATTTTCAAAGAGCGGGGGAAGTTTATTTGGACACCTCATACCTGTTCCCAGTGTTTCCTCTGCCAAAGAACTGGAGATGATACAGAAAAATTAGAACTCCAACTTGGCACAGATTGTCAGACTGATTCCTGTGCGTATGTTACACTGCTGGGTTGGGGCTACTTGGAATTATTTGGAATACTCGCAACCACCGGACCGGAGCTTCAACATTTTTTTTTAAACAAACAGATATAAAACTGATAAATATTTACAGCAGGTACTATCTCACCAAACCAAGTCATAATCAGAAAAACTGAACATGACATATGCACTTTAAAGGGAAACTCCGGCATGTTTGAAGCTAAAGTCCATTGCTAGAGGTGTCTGAATACTGTCAGAAGAAAAAAAAAACAGGGCAGCCAACTAGTGTAGTGATGGGGGCAAGTTTTTAACGTCCATGTAAAACACCAATTTGCACACTGAATAAGCTTAACACCACTTTCTCACACATCTTACAACATCGTCATGAGTCTAATGAACAAAAACGCTATGCCTGGTTCACTCATTAGTGCTCTGGAAACGTTTTAAAATAACTTTATAACTTTTTATTACACTTACGTCTGTTGATTTCTCACTGCGCAGGTGAAAACCCAAAAGACTCGACTAAAGTGAGAATGTATAGTTCCCAAAATACTTTTCTAAAATACATAATTCACTGATAAATGGGATCAGAAATGACATCAGCAATTGACTTATCTTACTGGTGTTTTTTGTGTTCCAGGTTCCTGATCGTTCTGGCGTGTTTGGTGCTCAGCGTCCTCTCCACCATCCCCGAGTACGAGCAGCTGGCCTATGAAACTCTATTCTGGGTGGTAAGTCTCACTTCGCAACTCATCTGAAGAAGTCAAATGGATTCTAAAATAAAAGTAATAGTACCAGTGCATGCTTTTCTACAGCACTCAAAGCCAAGAGATACTTAAAGGTGAAGTATCTTCCTTTTACTGTCTTAAAGGTGCACAGTGTCTCCATGGTGATGTTATTGCTTCGCCTGCCACGTTATGCAGTACGGTATTAAACAAATATATCTTGCATAAAAAAAAAAAAAAAAAAAAAAAAAAATAAAAAAAAAACAACAACACAAGTTTTTTTTTTTTTTTTTTTTTTTTATTATTATTATTACTCGTCTCCATGGATATAGTTAAGTTAAATGCCGTACTGTAGATATTTCAGGATAGAAAAACAACATGAAGCAAGTTTGGACTCTTTATTGGAAAAGTTACACAGTGCACTTTAAAATGCCCTTATTTTGCTGCTTTTTTTCTGATTGTTATAATGTAGTTTCCTCATTCCAAACATATCTGGAGCTGTGTTTTGTTTCATTCACACATGTTAAATGCACAAACCTGCATATTTAGCTGACGTCACAAGGTGGAACAGAACATTTTCAGCTTTGGAGATGTAGACAGAATCATTACTCAAACACGTGTGAAAGAAACAAAACTCCAGGTACGTTTTTGAGGAGGTAACAACATTATAACATGACTTAAAGCTCATAGTCAATTTTGTGTAATTATAGGACCTTTAAATACATGAAAAACAGAACTAGTTCATTTTAAACAGTTTGCAGTGGTGGATACAAAGTTATCCCTTATCTAACCTGTTTCGACCTCAAGAGCTGCAGATTATTATTATTTTGTGTGTGCGCGTGATTGCAATTTTGCATTTTTTAATTATTATTATTATTTTTTTTTTACATAGTATGAATGTGCATTGTGTTCTGCGTCCTGATTGGCTAAGGGACTGTAGACTCTGTCAGTCAGTTTCCTCCGTGCTGGGTACAGAAAGCTTTTAGTTTGACAAATTGACATAAATGTTGGATTGCTAGAAGCAGGACTCTGAAGCTGTATGTTTGCGAGTTTTCTCCCCAATAAAACCCACAATGTCGATGAAACGTTCTGCACCGAAAAAGGTGCCTGCGGTCGCACCCAGAGGAAGATGCAAACCATCACACACAAAGTTGGACTTCTGGACATGCTGAAGGAAGGTAGAAGTTAAACAGCTGCAGGCGCCATTCCTGAATAAATTATTCTTCAGTCTGTTACATAAAGAAGGAGGAAAATAACAAAAGGACGACAGCAGCAATAAGTTTAAATACGTTAAATACGTTTTACTTATTTTTTTAAATCTACAGAGTTTTGAACTTTGAGAGTGTTTAAACAAGAGAGAAATGTGAGAAAATGTTATTCCTGTGTGAGAAAAGTGTATGAAATGTGTGATATGAGGGATTTTACAGCATTAAAACATACATGATAACTGTAAAAAATAAAGCTGACTACTAATTACTTCGGGTTATTTTTAGAATGTAAATGAGGGACCATTTTACAGTGAATCTGTACTGGGGAAATGCTCAAATACATGACCATATTTATGTTATTTATTCACCACTCAGTCCCAAGAACAGTTGCCCCTACATGTGTATATCATCTTTTCTGTCTAAATTTTTAAGCTTAAATTAATGCGTATATTCCAAATAGATCACCTTTATATCTCAATAATTTCCCTGCCTTTCACTGCGTACCGGGCTGCTCTCCACTCACCAGAGCTCGAGATCAGATGTCCAGGAGCATCGATCGGAGCTCTGAAGACGGCACTACACCACTTACACAATGAACTCAGGCCCAATTCACTTTGGACTCCACGGTGAGAGTGTTTGAAAAGACACAGTAAAAACCTAACATTAATGGAGTGTTTTCAGAAACATAAAAGCATTAGTCGAGGCTGTATAAAAACGCTTTGTGTTGTACAGTGGCCGAACCTTTTCAATGCCCCATCTCGATCCCATCCCATGCATACTATAGTTGTGTCCTGAGGCAAGACACTCTGAGCACAGTGGAGTGGAGTGAGTGAATAACACAATGTAAAGTGTTTTGGCTATTTTGAAAGACACTATATTATTGTATTACATTATTGTCATTACTTATTTGCTTTGTCTCATATGTAGTCTCCTCCTACATGTATTAGAATACAAATATGTACGTGGCTACAGCAGATGATTTGAATTTGAATGACTTGAATTTGACTTAGCAAGTGGGCGAGAGTCATTGGAAAATAACCTTTATTCCATTTAGCAAAAATATATGATCAATAACACTTTGGACTGATACACAGATGGACCCATAGATCCTTTTTTTGATTCCCAAGAGCATTATACAAGTCTTATTTCATGGCTAAAACTATTACATTAATACAAGAATTTGAAGAAAGTCCAATGAAGTATCAATGCCTACCAATTAAAGTGAGCAGAAAATGCATGAAGCTGGACCCGATTATTACTGTATTAAAAACGAGAAAAAGATTTTTTTCTAATTCCTCATTTTTCAAATGCATTCCCAGTGTCCTAATTATTCACTGCGATTAGTTTATAAGCTCTTTTCACAACTTTTAAAAGCCAGAGTGGAGTTTTGCTACTGCTACCAGCGGATTATAAAACGCTTTATGATTAGACGGCGTTCTCATTTTGACCCTAAAAGCTGCTTTTACAATATCTAATACCTGTTCTGGTGCCAAAAATGTAATGTATTACTTGCAAACAAAAAACAGGAGTAAAGTAATTATTATAATTCAGTAAGAATGAATTAATTAATAATGCATTATCATTAATTACTATAATAATTACACCTGTCACAATAACAAATTTGGGAAAATAAATATCACAAAAAAAATATTATTATAATATTGAAACCACTCTATTCCACTGACACAATTAAAAATAAAGCAGAATAATTCCAGCAAACCATTTTTTTTTTAAGAATTCAAAACGCTTTATGATTAGACGGCGTTCTCATTTTGACCCTAAAAGCTGCTTTTACAATATCTAATACCTGTTCTGGTGCCAAAAATGTAATGTATTACTTGCAAACAAAAAACAGGAGTAAGGTAATTATTATAATTCAGTAAGAATGAATTCATTAATAATGCATCATCATTAATTACTATAATAATTATACCTGTCACAATAACAAATTTGGGAAAATAAATATCACAAAAAAAATATTATTATAATATTGAAACCACTCTATTCCACTGACACAATTAAAAATAAAGCAGAATAATTCCAGCAAACCATTTTTTTTTTTTTTTTTTTAAGAATTCAGTATTTAAAAAAGCATGAGCTACAACAAATAAATAAAAGAAAGAACTAATAATTAGTCTTGGACATCACTTTTTAATTCCTCTACAGCTCAAGTCTTACCTTCTTACACAAAAAAATAGCAGAAATTTCCCCACAATTGCAACAAAAACATGCACACGATTAAATAATGAGCCTCAAAACAAATAGTTCCAGCTTTCAAACAAAGAATCAAACAAGAATTTGATATAGTAATTACAGAGGCAGGCCTAATAACAATATTTTCTAGACCTACATTAAAACTTCAACCTCAAATAGGGAAAATCAGATACTAATCAATACCAAAACTACTATATTAGACAAGACAAGTATTGAGACAAGTATTGAGACTAAAAAAAGTTACATTCACAGGACCAAAATGAATATTTTTTGACTGATCTTGAGCTGTGGAACCAGTATAGAACCAGTATGGAACCTACCTGGACCACTGAGGGATTACACAGATAGAGACCACATGGGAATAGAAAAGAAAGTACTATGATTTTAAGTTGAAAATGACATTCTATAGTCTAAATAAAGAGTTTTAGTAGAACTTTTAGTATGGTGACAGCACTAGTGTCAAATAGCATCGACATCTACCAGTGCATCCAGCTCACAGTGTCATCCCTGAGTCTGTGGAGCTGTCTCTCCTTCTCAGCTCCACACAACAGTAACCTCCACAACAGGATCAGTGCTGAGAGCCGAAGGGTTCTTAAGGCGGACTGGAGACTGACACATGCACACACACACTCACTAACTCACCTGAGTGTGGAGAATGGGATGAGCGGCCTCACTAACAACAGCAGGGGGACCTTAAATTCAGCAAGTTTATGGCAGATCCCAGGCACAGTGATCCAAGAGTCCTCCAGCGTGAAAGGAGTTGTGTTCTGCTGGTAAACCCTGCTCTCAGAAGGGGATAAAGCATTTTTATGGAGGTGTCGTGTTGTCATTGGTTAGTGCCGAGTGCAAATCAGTTACAGGCGCTCATCTTTTTTCAACTGCCTGTGCGTAAAGTATATTTATGTCTGCTGAAGTTTGTGTGGCTAAAATCGTAATCTTGCTCTGCCAAAGCTAGCTAAACCAGGGCCTAGGGTTTAGTAAATTTTATACAACCGCGTCAATGCAATCCCTCTGTGATCAGGAGTGTTCCATAGTTAAAAATTCAGAAGAAGTATATTGCATCTATATTGCTTATGGAAGTAACAATATCCACATCTCTGTTCACGATTTGCGTCTCATGCTACGATATTTGTACCTTTATCTATTCAAATTTACTAACACTTTTGTACAGTCATAATCCAATAAACTAAGATTTAAAAGTGCTTAATAACATTTATACATTTCTTCTTGAAGCCTCCACTGAAACAGAGCAAAGGATCATGGTCTATGTAGTCCCCTACTATTCGATATATTGTGACAGCCCTTGTTATTATTATGAGGGGATACATTATCAAGATACTTCAGATATTGTTAAATCCCTAGTATTGAGTGGAATATGTTTTGCTGTCTGCTTTATATTATGCAAATACAAGGTTAGAGGTCAAGCAGCATGTCAATTTGTTTTTATCCAAGTGTGTTCAGTAGCAAAGGTTAAATTAATTCTCACCGTATTTGCCATGGTTCACAAACCCAGGAGAAGCCATCGTACACCACTCCTCCATCTGCGTTTTGGCTCGGATACGAACCCGGTCAGCAAGATGAATTGTCAAATTTGTTCCCAAGAATCTGGCTTGCCTCCCGCTCTTG
>KN508610.1:71543-83217 GCA_000787155.1 Scartelaos histophorus | reverse complement strand
AGCAGGAGCCACGCCAGACTGATCATGAGTGGAAGTAGAATCAAGATCAATGTGGCTGTCAGGTTAGCAAAGGTCATCATTTCATTGTATTGATAAGGCCTGGTGGATGAGAATTGAAAGGTCTTTTCACTTAAAGATGACGACTATAGAAACCTTTGTAAGTAAGCTTAAAGACAGACACTATAAAAGCTTTTTCTTTTCCAGCACGTGCGCTTTAGACCGTTTACCATTTGACACAATTGACTGAATCAGGCAGAGCGTTGCATTTGTGCCGCAGTGTAGATGTTTGGATCATAATTGAGCAGCACGCAATTACGGGAGTTAAAAATATGTCACATTCTACATATGACTATTACATCCTAAACACCATGACAAAAGAACCCGGAACACTGTGGAGTACTTTAATCTCCTAGAAAAGCAATTAAAGCAATTTAAGTAATGAAATGATGATGACGAGCCATATGCACTTTAAAAGCCTGCAAAAGTGCTTGGAGTAGTGCGGCGCAACTGTGGGGTATAATGTGTTTTGTGTTTGATGTAGAAATACAAAAATTGGATGATTAAAAGCTAAAAAGGCAGATTTCCTGGTCATTTAAGGTTAAATACAAAATCTCTCCCCTGCTCCCTTTGCTGAAATTGTCCTGTCTGTCTCCTGCTGGTCGAATATGACGACGTTTCCCGGAGGTCACCCAAATACACAGTGTGTCATCCCCAAGTACGGCGAGCAGGGTGGGGAGCAGTGTTGCCAGATCCTCAAAACTATAACATCGTATAGAGAGCCCAAAGGATCGTACAGAACAAAAATAATGGCAATACTGCACTAAAATATGTTTGCTATATTAAAAGTGGACTACATAACTTTTTGGTTGGAAGTCTATCACCTCCTTGTTTCTATGGAGATGTCATTGCTCTGCCTAGAATGTTCCCCAGTATGGCATTAAACAGCTCTATGTTACATTTATTCAATTCCATGTTGCTTCATAACTCAGAAATACTCAGAAAAACATGAATTTTGACTGTGCGTGGGGTCGCCTCTCCACAGATCTGACCTGTAGCTTGGGCTGGTTTAGTCTCCTTGAAGATAGAAAGGTTTAATGCCATATTGTGAAACATTTTAGAAAATTCCAGCTATAAGATCTCCAAGAAGAAAATCATTTGATGCACCAGAAAAGTGCACATTTAAATTAAGAATAGACTTTTTTTTGCCTATACAGAGAAATCAAGTGTACTGTGAATGCTGAAAGTCAGTAGGACTCCAGATCAAACTAACAGCAAAATGCAGTAAGGAAATACATCATTAATAATTATTGATCATACATTGTACAAGGGTCAAAATTATCATACAAATACAAATAACAAACAAATAGATCTGGCAACCCTGGTGGGGAGCAGTGTGGGGAGAGCACTCAGAACAGCGGCTGACAGCTCCAGTGTGTGTGTGTGTGTGTGTGTGTGTGTGCGTGCGTGTGTGTGTGTGATTTGTCTCTCTGTCACCGGGCTACAATGTGCGTGCGTGCGTGCGTGCGTGAGTTGTCTCTGTGTCACCGGGCTACAAGTTCACACACGTACATACACTCAGAGCAAAAAGGGTTCCACAGCAAGTCCAACGAAGGGTGGATAATATCAAGATATGACTCACTCACTATGCACCATCACGATTTCACATTTCGGTCATCGTAAAAACTGCAATATTGATCCGTCACCTGCTTGTTTCCATGGAGATGTCTTTCCTCTGTCTGGAACGTTCCACAGTGTGACATTAAACTACTCTACGTCACATTTATTCTGCTATAGGTGTTGTTTTTAGCTCCAAAAAACAAGAATTCTGGCTTGCTTCTCCGTGATGAACTACTGTGAAGCATTCCTAGCAAAGCAATAACATCTCCATGGAGAAAAACAGGTAACGGACCCTCCACCAGAAAAGTTACACAATGCACTTTTAATAATAGGTAGGTTTATTGACTTATTGTAAAAAAATTGCTGCTGACTAATCTCTTTATTGCAGCAGATCGCCAGAGCAAACACATTTTCATTGCCTTAGCCATCTTAGATAAATGGATACATGCTGCCATTCCTGGAAAAAAAAAAAAAAAATCAGAGCACAGGGACGTTTGATAAAAAATGATGGAAATGCTGCCCCTCTGACAATTACACGTCAATGTTGAAGTGGCTGCATTTCCACTTTTTATCAAACGTCCCTGCGCGCCGACATTTTTTTTTCCTTGGTCGGAGCGGCGGCACTTTTTTTTCAAATATTCTGACACTCCGACACAAGGTAATTATTAAAAATGCTACTAGAATGAGCTGTACGTAAGCTCATATCCACTCACGTAAGGACATGGTGAAGTTAACAGCACGGTGCAGCGTTCTTGTAATGGAGCTGTGATGTTATGAGTTATTTTCATGAAATATTAGCCTAAACTTACCACGCTATTATTAATCGTCGGTTCCAATATGGTATCGCAGAACCGGTCAACATGTTAGACGTTGAGATTAGAAAAATGTTATATAAACTCAAGGCAAAAAAAAAGGTGACGTTCCAAACTATGAGTAGGTTTTCCAAATGGCGTCATAAAAGGTGTTGAAATGACGGCATCAAAAGTGTCGGAATGATGGAATGTCGAGGTGGGAGTCTATCAGAGTGGCGGTATGTCGGAATAAGGGTGGTACTCCAGATAAACACCCATAATTTGAATAAAAATGTTTATATAAAGACAAATTTTAAAGGTGCATAATGTGGGCCTTTTTGTGCTTCTTATTTTTGCCTTAAAAAGCAAGTGACCCCAATCCACCCAACAGGTCGAGTTACAGGTCAGATCTGTGTGCTGTGTATAAACTCTTTTCTGTTTGGATCCATCATTACAGCCCAAATAAGAGCCAAAAACAAACAAGTTACTTCAAGACTGCAAATTGGAATGCAAGACTCCGCCATCTCCCAAGACATAGCCATAAGTTAACTTCTTAGCGTTTATATTAACACTAAAATGTAAATCAGGTATCATGCCATTAGAAATAAGCTACTCTGTCTGTTAGTGATTTGAGTAGCATGTTTTTAATGTATTTTAGAGCAATAAAACACTTGGAGAGCTTAGGGAAATGGTTAAAGAGGAGTATTTTATTTCTAGGTTCATCATATTGCCGTTCATTCATTTGTTTTTTCATTTGGCAGAAACAAAGCGTTAACATGTTATATCATTTTTGTTTTTGGCATTGAGTCTCCGTTCCCTTTGCTTCTCGAGCTAAGTCATTTTCCCTTCAGAGGTCTATGACAACAAAATTAGCATGCATCCTGCTAATACCGCTGCACAACGCATCAGGTTTGTCAAGTTGTTGCGTACATTTTTGCACCTTGCTTTTGTATATTTATGGAGAATTGTCGTCTGTTTTTTAGGTGAAGCGTCGGATAAATCTTATAGCTAACCAAAAGGAAGTTTCAATAGAGTCCGAGATAGATTGCTAAATTAGTCAAATCTGCATGAATGACATCTCAAACCTCTTAAGGCATGGTTTTGATGAGGGGACAATGTTGTGTAATGTAACAATTTTGCATAAAACCCATTCTTTAGTGGTGCATTGTGTTATGTTTCAAGTGAAAAGTCCACCTCCAGCTTACCCCTGTGGAGATGTTATAACTTTGTTGGGAATGTTTCACAGTCTGGTATTAAACCTTTCATCGTGTAGAAACAGGAGAGGACCCAAAATGCACTGGACTGCACTTCTCAGTTGTTTAATGTAACAAAAAAAAAAAAAAAAAAAAGACCAGAAGAAACCAAATCCAAAAAGCCAAAACAGAAACTGCAAAAGACATGACTGACAAGACGATGACAGTGAACCAACGATGGTCGAAGAAGAACAAGGGGTATAGTATATAAGGGCACAGAAGACATTAGACAATCAACAGACAGGAAGTAAAACACCACCAAAATAAAACACCATGGGCACACTACACTAAAGGAATAAGACGCACTTTTCTGTCTTCCTGGAAACCAAACCAGACCAAGTTACAGGTCAGATCTGTGGAAAAGCAAACCTGTTCAAATGCCTGTTTTTCTAAGTATTTTTGAACAATAAAACCATCTGTAATTGAATAATTGTAAGCTACACTTATTGGAAGTCTCACTGTGGGTCATTCTAAAAAGACCAATGACATATCCATAGAAACAAATAGGTGATTGAAAGGTTACACAGCACTAGATTAGAGTTAACATCTTAGCAGAAGTAACTTTAAAAAACGAATTTGTCACATTCTAGCTTTGTACCATAAAATAAATCATGAAACTCTCAAAAATATAACATTTTATACCTGCTCAGCTACAGAACCTAACACGTTACCACAGCAACCACCGCCAACTTCCATTTCTCCCAACCCGACTATCTAGCGCTAACCAACTGGAATAGGGAAAGGTACTGTTCATGGCTGATTTACTCTAAAATAGCTCAAACAGTTTTTTGGGTGGCTTTGAACTGTGATGCTGTGACTACACCTGGATCCTGCTCCAAACAGCCACAAGCTCTTGGCTCCAGAACAGATTTGACAAATTCAGCATCTGCCAAGCACCAAAGAGAGCTGCAGCTGACCCGTACGCACTTCACCACGTCAACGCTGGATTTAGCCATGTTTCTAAAGCGGACACATTTTTTATGCATTCTTTCATCACACCTGGTTTTACTTAGAGGGCCATATTACGCTATTTTCTGATCTGTTACATAAAAACACCCAAAAAACTGCAATTGCGTTTTTAGAGAGTGTTTTTTTTTTATGTTATTCACCTTTCACTGAAATCTTTTGGATGATTTCAGCCTTGGACTTGACAAACTCCACTGAACAAAAGGTAAATCAAAGGTACCCGTTTACTTAAAAACTACTGCAACGTGACATCACAAGGTGGAACAGAGCATTATGACCTTTGGAGATGCACAGAGTAATGACTAATGATTACTCAAACATGTGTGAATGAAACAAAACACAACTCCGGGTATGTTTTTGATGAGGTAACAACATTATAATGTGGTTTAAAATTCTCGAGAATCAATTTCGCGTGACATTGGACCTTAAGTCTGGTTGCCGCCTGACGCAATGCCAATCCTCGCTATGAAACACAAATATGAGACCGGTGCAGCACATTCAGTCTTCTTTCTGCGGCGAACCTCTAAACCCTCTGTTCCTCTGCTCCTCTGCTCCCTGTGGGACAGACTCGGTTCAGCTCTGCCTCTTTGTAGCTGTCCTCTGAAGGTTGTGCATAGAGGGATCCAGTCTTTCTGCGTTTTAAACTTGTGTATTTGACCACATGCAGCACTGAGAGCCCTCGGGAGCTGCTCTCTCAGGACTCTGCCTCTGTTTTTGGTCGAGAGCTTTGAGAATGTTTCACTGCTTTCTTTTTAGACTCATCTTTAGAAAGCGGACATTGCCTCTGGCTGATATGAAGGATATGGATATGTGCTGTATTATGCAAAACTGACTTATTTGAGTTTTTGAACACTGTATAATTTTGTGTCCTCATCAAAAGCATATCTGGAGCTGTGTTTTGTTTCATTCACACATGTCTGAACAGTTCTGTATTTAGTCGTCTCACTCTCCAGAGTTCAGAAGTCTTATTATTAGACGGTGGCAAACCTAGCTCACTTTAGCAGAAGAGAATGCAGCCTCAGCCATAACATGAGATAGGAAAGAATCATTTCTCACCTATCGTTGAAATGATCTTGTGATAAATCGCTTTTCCGAGTCAGTGATACCAGAACAATCTAGTGCATATTAGCAACAGCAGCTTCCTTTTTTATTGTTGGACTGCATTTGCGTCAGATCTAAACTATTACATTTCCAGTGTGCATAACACTTCTAATGTTAGTCAAACCCAGTGCAGTTCATAGAGACATTAGAATGGACTGAAGGGGTGCAGAGAAGTCATCTCACTACCCCATAAACTTGGAATTGGAAAACATGTTTTTGTGAATTGCTGAGATCGCCCTTATGATTAAGAAGCAGAACTAGAATTAGAAATGTTTTGGAGATGTTGGTGTAGCAGATCCCAAGCCTGAACCCAGAGCATTGCCCAGAGCAGAGCTCAGTGGGAAGTGGCCCCACCAAACTGACCTGCTCCAAGGCTGCTCCAAATGTACCCTCCATACACTAGGCAAGTGTGTTCTTATGTGACCATTAATTATTAACTTGAATTAATCACTGGACTTATATTGCGCCTCTCAAGACGCCCAGAGTGATTTACAGAACACTGTTCATTCACTCCACACCACACTGAGTGGTAATAAGCTACAACTGTCGCTACAGCTGCCCTGGGGCAGAGTGATGGAAGTGGGGCTGCCAGTCTGCATCAACTGCTTTAAAGTGAGTTATTTCTGAGAGTAAGGGAAAGGATCTACAAAGTAGATGTATTTCATGAGGGAATAATGTTAGGAAGTGCTTGAACATATTTTTGAGCATATATTTATGCATATGTCCCCTTAATCATTGTTTAAGTGTTCATAAACCTTGACTAACTGTTACTACTTGTAACTTGGAATTGGTATTTAAACATTCAAACATTCAAACATTCAAACACTTAACTCTGTAAGCTCCTCTTTAGTAGTTCCATGCACCAACCTGATGGAGTTGGCTGTTTGCTGGTGGGTGCTGCAGTAATGATGGCTGGTGATTAGCCGCTGTGGGCCGTACCTCGTCTCAGTGTGAGGTGCTCCCTCTGCCTGTGCACAGACGCTAACAGAGAGCAGATAAATCATGTATGAGCTCTCGTTAGCACACTGCAGGACTGTGGAGCACCCTACATTAAAGAGCTCATATTATAGCCTGGCACAGTTTGAACCTTCTCTCTATCAGTGAGAGGTCTGGTAACTGCACATCATTTCATTCTTTGAAAAATATGCATCTTTTTTTTTTTTTTTTTTTTTTTTTTTTTTTTTTTTCGTATGGGTGGGGACATGCAGACGTGGAGTAAAGCAGACAAGCAACACATGAAGTATTTGTACTTTTTAAAGAAATGAATCCCATGACTCTCTGACAAACTTAAAGTCCTACCAAACAACTTTTAGCCCAGATAGTCTCTTAACACACATCTAAAAACTGTTCTGTAGATTAAAAACATCCAAACTTTTGTTGAGTAGCGTAATTAATGCGAGTAGCACAGGTCGCTATCACCATAAAGCATAGTCCCTCTTGTCACCTTTTGTATTGTTTTCAAAATTAATTTGACCAACTATGAAAATGGAAGCAATATTAAAAAGTTTGGTGTTTAAATGTGAGAATATACAGAGGCTGGTGCTGCAGGAAAAAGCTCTGATGCTCTGGTGTAAATTGACGCTTTTAAAAATGCATGTATGCAGCTTTGCCTCGGAAACACTGAAGATCCAGGTGTAAATTCCAATCTACTGTGAGCGGGTTTACGTCTCCATAAAAAAAAGAGGGGATATTACACTTTTATGGGGTATGAATTGTTAACACAGAACATATTTAATTTTAAGTATATTTAAGTATAGAAAAAAATGTGTTTAATTTGTTTTAAATATGCATCTTGCTAATAAAACTACTGCACATTGCATCATTTTTGTGAAGTCATGTATTGTTTTGTGCCCTGCTTTTTTTATACCTCGGAAATATGGCTGTGTGGGAGCGTGGCTGACAAAGGCTCGGGGGCTGAGCTGTGAAAAAGAAGCTGAGCTCGTACTGGTAACTGGTAAGGCGGGTTTGAACAGTGCCTGGGAGAGATCACAAGATACTCACACATGCATGAAGGGAACAACATTATAACACGGCAGAAAGCTCCGAAAAGTTCATTTTTTCAAAATGCCGTCTTGAAAACGAGAGGGTTCATCTTTATTCCTCCTTATTAAACAAATGTCAAATATTTCCATGCAGACGACGTGCTACCTGCAGAAAGTATCACGGCGTATTTAAAGGAAGAAAGTAATCTGGCTGCATAAAAGAGTGTCCAGAGAGCACATTAGTCCTGTGTATGTCAGTGTTTTAGTTGCACCACAGCCCCTTCAGTCAGTGCGGTGGTGTGATGCAGCGTGCATCGACACTTTAATGTCTAAATAATAGTGTCCTTTACATGTAAGTATGCTTGTTTGTTCATGAGTGCTAATTTATTTAGAGCTTGTAGCTATAGTTTGTCTGTGATTTGTGCACTTTTAATGTTTGGATGTTTTACTTTCATGTTATATAACGAGCTAGCCTCATGACTGCATAATTACACAATGTACTTTTCTGAATACCATTATAATGTCTTCTTCATATTTCACAAATCCCCATTAGCCATTTGTCATATGTATGTATATTTGTCACTCTGTTAAACCCGGGTCATTTATTGTATTTCCATGTCTATTTTAACTGCACCGAACATACTGCCCCCCAACTGGTCATTTGTTATGTAACCACCATTTTGATGATTATTAATGTATTATCTGTATTTGTTTATTCTTTCTACCACACACACCCATATGCACTCAGACATTAAAGAAACATTCAACCTATGCCAAAAATTTTCATTTTGTCTTATGCACTTTTAACTTCTTGAGTTCTTTTTAAGACACTACAGTAACTTGTGTTTACCTTGTTGACATGTTTGGGCGGCTGCTGCTGCCGTCCTCAGAACTGTGACCGGTGTTGGTGGTGACGTGTTGCATATCAGCTGTTGTTACTTCCTGTCAGCATACAGGATCAGAGAACAATAAGTTCAAACGCTGGACCAAGGAGGCCATTGAAATCAGGAAACGAGGCATGGACAGTATGATGATGATGGAGCGTTCCTCCTTTCACACACCTGGGACACACTCCTCCAGAGAGCACCAGGCGACGGGAGGCATGGTCAGTCTGAGCCACCTGCCGGGTCCATCAGGCTGACCACGCCTACAGGAAGTAACAACAGCTGATATACAGCACGTCACCAATACCGGGGACAGTTCTGAGGATGCAACAGCAGCCCAAACATGTCAACAAGGTAAATGCATGTTACTGTATTGTCTTAAAAAAGAACTCAAGAAGTTAAAACGTTCACCTGGATGTTGACTCCCTCATTCTTCAAACTCACCTGAACATCTGTCATTGCTGCCCTGACCTGACACCCTGAAGTGATTGCTAGCCAGCAGTCAAGCTTGACATATTACAGTCCACATTACACCGGCCATACACAAAGTGGGAAAAAATGTCACTTAGCAACAAAAAAACACATAAATTAAAATCAGCTGCTCGCTCAACTCAATAGACATTCAGTAGTTTCTATTATTGAGACATTTTTAAATGAGTATTGCAAAATGTAAAATCCTGATCTGAATATGTCAGGGTAGTAAACAGCACTATGTTGGGATGGTGATTGTGGCGACTTGCCTGTCCAGCCAGAACAACACACTTTGACAAGACTTTACAAAGACGAGTGGATGTGGAGCTGTATCCTGTCTCCCAGATTTCAGAGGGCGCGATTGACAGGCCCATGTCAAAAATAAACACGGCAGTTTACACACAAAAAACAAAAAAAGAGGAAAGAAAAAAACCACAAAGAACTGAGAAATAGTGTGGATTTTTACTGAATCAACAATCAAAGCACCAAGCTCAGGTAAAAGAGGTTTTTTTTGTTTTGTTTTTTTCTGAATGATACAAGAGTTTTCTAGGGGACATGTCTTCTGCATTTGAGAGACACAAGCTACACATGAGCAGCTGTGACTGGATCATCTCAAGTTTGGACAGAGGTTTTTCACACTCTTTTGTCCAACCTTTTGGATTTGGTTGGTCAGGCAAGTGATGCACCGCAGGAATCAGCTTAGATTGATGATTTTGTGATTTAAAGGTACATTGTGTAACTTTTCTTAGACTTAGACTTAGACAAATGATCCACGAGGGATTTTTTGGGCACAATATTTCAGCTGTCACCATATGTTAAATAACAGAGAGTAAAAAATATAAATAGCAATAATAAATTCTAAAATAAGTCATCAAAAAGTGTGAAAATCAAATAAGGCATAATTATATAAATGTATATGTGCAAGTCAAACAAAATAAGTAATAAAAAAATCTTTCTCATTATTGTTATTAGTTTATCTGGAGCGTTTTACAGTATATTATTAAAACTTTCTATCTTCGTGGAGACCGAACCCGCTCACAGTCAGAATGCATGTTTTTCTATAAAAGGTAGAGCTGTTTAAAGTCATACTGTGGAACATTCTAGGCAGAGCAATGATACAAGCAGGTGATGGACCCAGAACAAAGCTACACAGTGTATCTTGAAAACTAAATGAAAAATAGTCATGTTTGTGTATCACAGAGTGTAATTTGAAAGCAGAAAAACTTCTAAGCTTCCGTGTCGTGTTGCATATTTGCTGATTATAACCTTTCCTCTCGTAGAATTATAGAATTATGTTCAAATGTTCCGTTGAAAGAACAGAAGAGAGTCTAATTGACTGTCATTTACCATTCACCGGCTGTTGAATCGCACAAAATAAATCACTTAACCGTCATTGGTGAAAACACGGCAGCGTGACATCAAAACATATCCCCGTAGGATAATTACATCTTTTCATCATCGTCACTATACGCTACCGACAAACTGCTTTCTGTTCGGATCAACCACAACAGCCCTGATGAGAGCCAAACAAGTCTAACTATGAAAGAAACGACTTCAAATGGCTGCAAATTGGAACGCAAGACACCTGCAACTCCCTGGACGCTTCCTTTAGTGAGCTGCTAAACACTAAAAAATGTAGATGAGGTGTTCATTACTAAAGTTACTTCGTACGTCATGAGTGTTTTGATCTTGATCACTACTTTTACTTGAATTTAAGTAGTTCTATTTACAGTTTTTAAACTTCACTAATTTCTCAGCACACTATTTTGAATTTCTACTTGACAAATATCTTTTTTTAAAGTTTCGTTTCCAATTACATTAACTTCAAATTATTAATCAGATCTTGTGACTTGAAAGTTACTCCATACGCCTTTCCTTGAGGAGTAGTTTTCTTTAGTACTTTTCTACTCAACTGTAATTCTACTGGAAGGTCCTGTACTAGATTTTTCCATGTATTTGAGAAATTTCTCTTGCCCTCATAGCAGATATATTCTGTAAGCGCTTCTTAAGTTCAAATTAAAACTGTGCTATGTCTTATTACAGTATAAAGCGCGTTTTTAAGTTTTTCAGTCGCCCAATTCCGACATTTCGCTATTTAGAACATTAACGTCAAATTGCGGGAGTAGCGGCATAAACATTATTTTTCAAGCATCCGACTACTGTTTTTCCAACATTCCGCTTTTCCGACATGAATAATATTAATGTTTTGGCCGATTATAATTCGTGCTCCCATATATCATAAAATGCATGGACCGGTGCTTGAGCTTTTGATCAGAGAATACTTTGGCCACACTGGATATTAGACAGTGAGAAAATGATACTGTGGGAACATAGAATAGACAGAGCTAACGCATAGCTAATGGGTGATGTCACACTTACTTAGCCCACTTTTTTATGCAGTCTGTGCATGGAAAAAGTCATGCATTTTAAAAATCCTTTGGGAAAATATCTAATCTGCTGCATGGGCCCTTTGTGCTTTATTCATTTTGTCATTTCATCTTAGCCTAAATAAATAGCCCAATCTGTGTGTGTCGGTTTTGTGCGTGACTTAATAGTTGAGATTATTGAGATCCGACTATCACAACTCAAAAAAAAAAAAAAAAAGGGTT